>VDFB02105785.1:559805317-560084907 GCA_007258455.2 Sequoia sempervirens
CATGCTAGAACAACTGAAGAATTATAGTACTAAGTCTAAATTCAAGTATTCTTCTGTCTTGGCTCATTTAATTTTTCCTCAGAATTTTGAGTGGCTGGGGAGGAATGTACTAGTGTCTAGGTTAGATGAAAGGGTTTGTCTCCAACCAGTTTCTGTGTGGACCCATGTGCTTTCAAGAACATGAGATTATTATTGGTTTGTAGATCACTTCCTAAGGCCAGTGCTTCAAGATTTGTTGCCTCTCCCTATCGACTATTTCTCTAAGGAGGTCATACAATGGATTGAAGATCCCTCAACCTAGATGGATTATTTCCTAGGTGAGGATTTTACATTTATCACATTTCATGGTTTTTTCAGGGAGCCTTTCTGACTCCCCAAATTTGTAACAGACAAAGTTTTCGCATTGGAGGCATGTCATCAGGTAACTATTGTCGACAAGATCTATGGTACTAGAAGAAACAAAAAAAAGATATATCTACTTCCCCTCTTAATTGCTAAAAGTTAGGTAATGCTAAATAAGTGAAAGGCCAAAGGAAAAATCATGAATTTACTGGTGGGTTTAGGCTTGGTCCTCATTTGTGACAAGTGGGACTAGATAACCCAGATAGGGTTTACACTTTGAAACATAAGATTCAAGAATATTTTGAGAGGAGGAATTCGACTTGAGAAAGTGTAGAGGGATACATTTATTTGGCTCGCATTCCATTCTAGCAACCAAAATAGCTAAATTTCTATGAGCCATAGGCAGACTATTAAAGGAACCTCTTGATGGGAAAACCCCTTAATGCATAGCTGAAGCATAGGGGATGGTCAAAAAGAAAAAAATGAAAACTTCTAGAGATTCCAATAGGTGCCTTGGAGCCTCATTCGATAACTTTCAGCCACTTGATGATGAATTCAAGGAAATCTATAATAAAGAGGCTGATTTCGAAAACAACAATCTAGAGATGAGCCACAAAATTGAAGAAGAACAAGTTCCATGTTGGCCTTCTTAGCCTCGGGAATCTGATAGTCAAAGAGACTCAAGGAAAATGGATTCACAAGCTCCATCCTCTCATAGTGCTTGAAGTAAAGGGAAACGGAGCCGACAGTCTCCAAGAAGATCCACTGTGGTCATTGAAGGCCAAGTTTTGGAAGGATCAACTACCAGAGGATCAGGATGTATTAGTTTCAGTCATGTAAAGAGAAGATGGATCCAAGATCTAGGTTCCCCTAACATGCCAACCCAATAAGAAGAAGAAGTGGATTCCATCCTATAAATTGTTTCGACTACTATGACTCAGGTAGGTTTTGCTCCCCCTCTTCTTCATATTTCTACATATTTGGTTAATCCCCTACCTCCTTCCATGGAAAGGAATCCTTTGTCCTTGGACCTTGAGCTGATAATCTTGAATGCACCCCCTACCATTTTTAATGAATCTTTCAAAGCTACCCCATGTGCTGAAGGAGCATCATCCGTTGCAATTGCTATTGATTCCTTAATCACCTTGTCAAGGGCCCCCATTGAAATAGTTGAGACCCCCGCTTTACCCATCACTCATGACCCATCTACTATTGGGAAGGTACCTCTCCATCAGCTTGTTTCTTTGTTTACCCCAACTAGTTTTTCCCCTGCTCAATTTGGTATCCCACCTTTTTCCATGATAACACTACCTTTTGTGTCCCCGCATGCTCATACATCTGAAGTTTCCCCTTCTGTCACCCTTTTTGGAATCCCTCCTAGTGTTTCCATTGCAACATAGAGCCTCGATGTCCCTCAGACTCTTTAAGGCCATTTTGATGCTACCAAGCAGGTTTGACAGGAGAAAAAGCAAAAAATATTGTTAAAGAATTCCAAGATGCATGTTACCAAGAAGATTGAAGCTTGTTTCAATGAAGAGAAAAAATTTCTGCTAATCACTACCATGAAGCCACTAGTTTCCAAGCCTAAAGTGCAAATGCAGATGGAGGACTATGACATTCATGCCATGGGCCTGGACTTGAATGAAACTCACCTGCGTGACAAAGTGGTCCTAGCTAAGGCCACTCAGAAGGTGGTATATGCTGACTACAAAATGATGGGAAGGAAATTGAAGAAGCGTGAGGTAGAGTTTGAAAATGTGAAGGAAACAGTGAGAAGAATGCAAAATGAGATCCAAGCCAGAGAAGCTGAAATGACATGTGTGAGGAAAATTAAAGGCTAGCAAGGGGAAACATCTAAGTTGTTTGTTGAAACTCAAAGTGAACAAGTTTAGCTTCGTGCTAAAATTGAAAATATGAAAAAAGAGTTGAATGATGTCTGATCCCAAAATTTTGATGATCTTTGGAAATCCCAAGTAGAAGTAGAAGAGTTAAAACAAGAGAATGAAAGATTGAGCTCATAATTGAAAAAATCCCTTAGAGAGAGAGAAGTCAAATGGAGGAAAGCGCAAGAGCAAGAGAGGCTTAGTTTAACCAGGAGCTAGCTACTACACAAGCATTTGAAACCCTCCTGATAATGAAGAAGTTGATATCTACACATTGGCAGTGGATCATAGTTGGTGTTTCTGTTCTTGGGCTGGTTTTACAATTCTTAAGAGATGTTCAGGAATTGAATGGTAAGGTTGGCCCGATGGCCGATCACATTATGCCAAAATGCTCACCCTGAGTGGTAGAATCATAAAGCTTCATTTCCAAGTTATTCATAGCCACTATTAAGGCCCTAAAAAGTGTAGGGATTCCTAATTGGTGGGTTGCCTCTATCAAAGCTAATGAGATAATCAACTATCACAAGGTTACGGCAAAATGTAAAGAGTGTCAAACGACGCTGAACAAGCGAGTTGTCGAAATGAAGGACTTCAATTTCTTGGTTAACTTTGGGCTACCTCCTCTTCTTTCACTATACGGAGATGTGCTGACAATTGAGCAGGTCACGGATGCAATCCAACACAAGATCTAGACCTTTACAGAGCTCCCTGGTTCAAGTACAACACCCATTGTTGATGATATTGAGTGCAAGATTTATCCTCTTTCTCAACTCTATTATCACCTTGGAGTAGTTTCTTCCAGATGGGGATTTGTCTCTTTTAAAGAGGTTTTCAAGCTAGAGCAAGCATACAGGTAGATCTATACTCTCATCCTACTAGCTGATGCAAACTAGGAGGCACAACATTCCTCTTTCCTCAAACTCCAAGAATTACTAGAGGCCTAGGTTTGTGCCTCCGCAAGCGAAGACCTCCTATGAGTCACCAGAATTGTGAAGTGTTTTTTCTTTAATTGTTTTGATTTTTGGCTTGTATAAGTATTTTTAGTTTCAAATGTGCCCATGCTCAAGTAGAGTTATTGGAAAGGTGCTCAATGCACCACATGGTGGTTACAAAAATTTCATTTTTTCTCTTCCTTTCAGGAGAGAGTCAAGAAATGTGTTGGCTCATCAAAGACTTTCTAAGGATCTATATTCATGATCTCAAAATTTTCAACCTGTTTGACACATCATCTCTTTGCTGTGGGCGGATTACACTTCTCATGAAGCGATAACTTTTGGGAGTTTGTTGAAGCTTGTTGGCCTTTTTATTTTCTTGTTTTTTGGGATGGAAGCTTTGAGTTGGTGCCTTTGGGCGATGTGATTGGTCAACTGGACCTTTTTTCTTAGAGGATGTGTTTCTAGGATTTAATCATTTACAAACCTCTATCTTTACTAAATATCTGAAAAGCATTAATGCAGTCACTGAGAATTGATGAGAAAATATTGTTGTGACCTAACCAAGGATCTACGAGAAGATCATGTGCTATCAAAAGCCAACACCTGATAGTGATTAATTTTGTGTTGTGGTGGCATTTTCCTCTTTCTACAACTATAAAAGAGAGGCGGCAATAGATGAAAGGGTTGGATTCCAAGTTTCAGTTTCCTTTGTCAAGTTAAAGTTTCTTTAGTTTTCTTAGGATATAGATCTATTTTCAAGAGTAAAGTTGTCAAACTACTTTTCTCTAGCATGTTATATCTTTTAAGACTTAAAATATTGTCAGATTGGTATCCGACCTCTATTTTAAAGTTTATTTGATATTTAAAGCACAAACCATTGAGAAGAAATCATTGAGACTGTGCATGTATGGCCTTTATCAAGATTTCTTTCTTTATGTTTTTGTTTTGAATGAAATACTGTGTCTTACAAGCTGAATTTGAATAGTTTAAGTAGCTTATTTCCATGATGTATGCTCGTATAGTAGAATAATAACTTGTGAAAATTGGATTATGTCATTGGACTTCTCTATTTTCCAAAAGTTTGTTGCTTTATTATACTATGTTGTATTAGGAGGGAGAGTTCATGTAGTTTTTGAATGTTTTTTCTATAACTCTTAGGAATCTTTATGTTTGATCAGACCTTAATGAACACTACTTGTGGAAAGATTTGAAAATTTGCATTGTGCTTGTTGTTAGCCTTTGTTGTTCGTTCTTTTTCCAACAATGAAGGGTTGTGGCATTCTGTGTCTAATTATATCAATCATAGGAATGATTGGGTTTGAAATGTTGTAAAAGTGTTGGAGCATCACCATTTTTATGTTTTATATTTACATTTCCTTCTACCCTTTTCTCCAAACCCCAAAGAAGAGCTGACTTTCTATAAAAATCTCAGAGGTATTCAGTGAAACGCGAATTGGTCCCCCACTTACTAAATTTCCCATAAGACTATTAGAGAGGCACAAACTTTGATGATCAACATTAACCACTTATAAAGGAACTAAAAGATAAGAATAATTTATCATCAATGAAAAGGAGGTTAGTTTTGTCTAAAAACACTTGAAAAAGAAGCAGACTAAAATGGATGAGATAGATAATGTATTCAATGAAGAGATTCTTCTTTCTCTCGAGAAATTGAGGAAGGTGCATGTGTATATTCTTCTTTTTTTCGTGTGACCAAATTGATAGTTCTAATGCATCTAGATGGGTATGTTTAGGCTAGGCATGGTTTTGTTTTGCACCAAACATGTCAAAACAGTTTGAGCTATAGTGTATCAGTGATATAACTTAAGAGTCCAAAGTACAAAAAGGTAGTAATCTTTGACGAGCTATTACTCAAAAATCATGTCACTTAGAAACAATTTTTCTAGGGTTATGTGATCAAATAGGGCCCCTCTATAATAAACTCTCTCAGTTTTTGATATCTTTGAGGCATTTGCTTGTGGTGTCTAATTTTTAGTTGATGGAAAACTTGTCAAATACATGTAGTGTAAAGTTGCAAAGGGGTGTAACTTTCATTCTGCTCGTCGTATGACCAAAATGATAGTTTCAACACATCTAGATGGGTATGTTTAGGATAGGAATGGTCTTGTTTCACACCCAAACATTCTGAAATAGTCTGAGCTACATTATACCAATGATATCCCTTAAGAGTCCAAAGTGCGAAAAGGAAACAATCTTTGATGAGCTGTTACTCGGGAACTCTGTTACTAAAAAACCGTGTCACCTACAAAAATTCTATATGAGGCTAGGAGATCATGTAGGTCCCCTCTACAATAACCTCTCTTAGTTTTTGATATATGTGATGTGTTTACCCATGGTGTTTAGTTTTCAATTGATGGAAAACGGGTCAGATGCATGGAGTGTAAAGTTGTGAAGGGGTGTAACTTTCATTCTACTACCTATGTGTCCAAACCAATACTTCCAACATGTTTGAATTGGTGGGTTTATGCTAGGAAATATCCCTTTTCACATCCAAACACACTGAAATAGTCTGAGCTACATTGTACCAATGAAGTCTTTTAAGAGACCAAAGTGCAAAAAGAAACAATATTTGAGGAGCTATTTCTTGTAAACCATGTTACTTAGAAAAATCCATCCAATGATATGGTATCATGTAGGGTCCCTCTACAATAACCTCTCTCAGTTTTTGATATCTTTGAGGCATTTGTTTGTGGTGTCCAATATTTAGTTGATGGAAAACGTGTCAAATGCATGCAATGTAAAGTTGCAAAGGGGTGTAACTTTTGTTCTGCTCCTCATGCAACCAAACCAAAAGTTACAACATATCTGTATGGGTACATTTAGGTTAGGAATGGTCCTATTTTACACCCAAACATGACAAAATAGTCTGAGTTGCATTGTATCGATGATATCCGTTAAGAGTCCAAAGTGCAAAAAGGTAGAAATATTTGACAAGATGTTACTTGGAAAATGTCACTTAGAAACATTTTTTCTGAGGCTATAGGATTTGGTAGGTCCCCTCTACAATAACCTCTCTCAGTTTTTGATATGTTTGATGCGTTTTCCTGTGGTGTCCAATTTTTAGTTGATGGAAAGAGGGTTAGATGCATGCAGTCTAAAGATGCAAAGGAGTGTAGCTTTCATTTTTCTCCTCATGTAACCAAACTGACAATTCCAACATGTTTGATTGGTGGTTTTATGCTAGGAAAGGTCCTATTTCACACCCAAACATTTTGAAACCATTTGAGCTACATTGTACCAGTGAAGTCTCTTAAGAGACCAAAGAGCAAAAAAGCAACAATCTTTGAGGAGCTATTACTTGTAAATTGTTTCACTTAGAAATAATATTTCTAAGGCTACAAGATCACAGAGGGATCCTCTATAACAACCTCTCTTAGTTTTAGATATCTCTAAGGCGTTTTCCCGTGGTGAAATTTTTTTTGATGCTTCGAAAACCATCAGATGCATGTAGTGTAAAGTTGCAAGGTAGGCTACTTTTTGTTTTGTTCTTCATGGGGCCAAACCATTAGTTCCAACACATCCAGTTGGGAACATCTATGCTAGGCATGGTCACCACCCTTCATTATAAAAGGGTCATAGTCTTTCCTATTCGAATGGTCACAACTTTTTGCCTTTGAAATGCCATAACCCAAATCATATCACCACTATTCATGAGAACCTGAATTAATTTATTTTCAATGTTGCCTAAGGTTGTATTCTTAATTGTATTCTTCAAGGATGCTATGGATGTCTTTCTCAATAATAAATTTCTCTCCCTTTTATGTTAGTTCTCATCAACCTAGGAAGCATTTTGACAAACAATGTTTTTAATACACATGGAGTAATCTTGATGAAGATATATATCCAATAATGAAGAAAAAAAATAGATATACATAATACACAAAGTATGAGGAATACAAATGAATACACATAATACATGAAGTATACATAGGAAGCATGAATCATACATGTAAATAAATGAAGTCTACACAAGAAGCATGAAGCATACACATGAAAACATGAAGTATACATATGAAGCATGAATCATACATGTGAACACATGAAGTATACATAAGAATCATGAAGCATACACATGAATGGTAACATGAAGCATACACATGAATGGTAGCATGAAGCATACACGTGGAATGGTAGTATGAATCATACATGTGGAATGGTAGATGTCTTCCAAGAATTATATGACAAACTTCTAGAAGTATGATGTCACATGTAATAATGTCTTGCTCATTTTTAGTTACACACTTCAAATTTCATTGTATAATTACATGAATTTCCTTACCACACTACAACGATCCTACAGAGTACAGGCTTAGATATGTAGTGGTAGAGAGACCCAGGTGTTAGATTGCATCATTTATTATTATATTCATATGACTGATTTAATGTTCAATAATCTTAAAGGAGAATAATATTCAAACTTTGTATATTTACAATTATATAAAGGAAGAGTGAATGTAATATAATTAGACTTTAAATATTTGAAGTAAACCATCTACAAATATCCATTGAAGCATGGATTTATAATGTAAATATGGATGCCATCAACAAAAAGATGTGTATTAACCAAATAGCCATATAGGCATACATCAATATCTATCGATACAAGTATAACATATATAAAAAATAATCATATAATCTTACAAGAATTCCATATAGGCATACATGTCAACTATATGCAATACAAAATATATGTTCACAAATGCCATATAGGCATACAACAAACAAACCCAATAAAAAGTCATTCCCCTCTAGGTGAAGAAATTATTTCATGGGAGACCTTTGATCTTCAAGGGGATGGAGAAACATATGAGAGTGGTCTACTTTGAATCTAAGGGATGCTTCTCCTATTTAGTTCATCGTGGAGCCTTAGTTGTTAAAATTAAACTTATAGACATTAATATATAGAAATTACATTATAAAAAATGAAATATTTAACAAAATAATCACTTAATACCTCTAAATGATCTCTCCCCATTTTCCACAATAGCATGATTAGGCTATGGCATTCTAATATCCTATAGAAACCATCCAATTAGAAATTAAACTTCAAATCAATAATCATTTGTTTAATCGTTTGTTTTTTTAATAATAAACAACTATAACAATTAATGTAATTTGAAATTTACTAATCTTCCTCATACCCCCATCAAAGGAATGGAGCTATCAATTCTGGAGGAAACACCATGCTCCATTATAATATGAATATTAGGAGGTGTCTCCACCTACATCATCTAAAAATAAAATAACATTATTCAATTACAAACACTAGAATAATGATGGAGGTCATGGCTAATAATGTATGAGATAGTCAACAAAATTTTGAGTACTTTGGTAGATGTGTATGAAAAATGTGGTAGCATAGACAAGGTAGTGAATTGTTTGATTTTTTTTTAAAGAATTGTTTGATAAAATGCTTTGGTAGACATGGATTGAAAATGTGGAAGCATAGACAAGGTATTGAGCTGTTTGAAAAATGCCTCAAATAAATTTGGTCTCATAGTGATGTCTGTAAGGAAAATTAGATATAGAAAAAATTCTCCTAACGTCAATACCTCAGGAAAGAATGCAAATATACTTTAAAAATTTTCAATTATAGTTCAGCTAAGATGCACTATGAAACAAATAATAGAAATAGAGTATTTGACAATCACACATGAACACAAGATATACGTGGGAAAACCCTTACGGGAGAAAAACCCACCACACCAAGAGAAATCACTTTGTATTACAGTAATGGAGATTACATACAAATGACAAACTTATCTTTCTGGTGTCTGTTTACAACAACATTCACCATGAACAATATTGTACAGAAACCTTCTCGTTACAGTCTACATAGAATAGAATTCATTTACTGATCATAAAACCACATAGCAATCCATCGATGCAACCTTCAAACCAACTGATCACAAAATGCAATCACCGAGTATATCCATGTCGATCTCTGTCTGTTGAGCTTCTTCACAGAACTATCACAATGAACAAACTGCTAATGGTTCACATTCAGCTCCTCCTATCATCAACGAGATGCCACATCAGAAAGTCTTACTCGGTCAACAGAATTCACACTATGTTGGCATCTCGGTGAGACACTAATAGTGTCTCGCCGATGCCACATAACCTTCATATCGGTATTGCCAAGAGTAACCGATATCGCCAAGACGTTCCATCGAGCTTTCAGTGTTACGCCGAATCACCAAGTAGTCGCCCAGACATATCGCTTTCGCCAGGACATCATAGTGAGTCACCAAAGGTTTTACCGAAGTCACAAGTCATATCGAGCTCCAAAGAATAGTTGGCAAGACTTACATCTTTCGCTGAGAGAACATATTGAATTCCAAGACTTACTCTGAAGGCTTCAACATAAAGCACTGTCGGCAAGACATGTTACTTTCGCTAAGACATCACACCGAGCTCTAGGACTTACCTCGAAGTATTTTGTTGCCAAAAGTTATACTGAAGATCCCTTATCATCGGCGAGACTTACATTCTTCGCTGGGACTTCTTCCCGAACCATTTGGGTTACCCCGATAGTCATCAGCTATTGGTAAGACATCCTTCAGTCGCTAAGACATTTCTCCGAAAGCCTTTGTGTTACACCGATGAACAACATTTGAACCTCCGTGAGTCAGACCTTTGCACATCGGTAAGACTTCTTACTATTAGACTATAAGCTATGCCAAAGACCACAACATGTAACATACTATTAGCGAGACTCTAACACTTCGCTGGGACTTCTCCCTGAATGTTGAAGTCACTTTGAAGCTCCTGGTCGCTCTAAGTCTCCCCGACACCCGATTGAATGGCCTATTGGCCAGAGGTCTCCTGAGTGCTAAGAGGTCATACCGAACACTCCTTGTCATAGCGATAGCTCCACAGTAAAAGCATTCGGAAAGACAAAAACAAGGTCACAGCGACCTATACAAACCATGATGTTTCAAACTGCTAGTTGGCCAGACATAATAGATTTCATACTGACTTGGCTCCAATGGAGGTTTCAGCCTGTATTGTTTGAGGCACATATTTCTAACAATCTCCCACTTGACGAAGCTCATACAGGCACCTCCAAAACACAACATAATTTATTGAAAATCATGGGTACTAAGGCCCATTGAACTGGCACACCACCTGAACTTTTCTGTGATCACTAGCTTCGTCAATGAATCTGCAACATTCTCTAGAATATCAACCTTTTCCAAACTAACCTTTCCATTCTCCACCATATCTCATACAAAATGGTATTGTACGTCTATATATTTTATCTTGGCATGGAAAGTAGGGTTCTTTACGAGACAAATTGCACTCTGACTGTTACAGAAAATAGTTATTTCCCCTGTATCAAAGCCAATGTTAGAACACAAACATTGCAACCATACAACTTCTTTACAAGCATGAGTAGCTGCCATGTATTCAACCTTCGTAGTGGACAAAGTGACAATAGCCTGCCGCTTGCTCATCCAACTCACTGCACCACCATTCTACATGAAAATGTATCCACTGGTGGACCTCCTGCTGTCAATGTCCCCTGCCCAATCAGAATCTACATAACCATGAATGTTGAGAGTCCTTTGTGATTCAACCAAGTTCCCATGGTAACACAAAGAAAAATTTGAAGTTCCCTTCAAATATCTAAACACTCTCTTCACAACATCCCAATGCGTTCTTCCTGGATTAGCCATAAACTAACTAAGAACTCCCACTGCTTGGGAAATTTTTGGCCTTGTACAGACCATTGCATACATAAGACTGCCTACTACACTAGCATAGGGTACACTGGTCATGTCCTCCATCTCAATAAGAGATTTTGGATATTCCTCAATAGGTAGCTTCGTTCCCTGCATGACTGGAACCACTAGCTATTTGCAATCATTCATACAAAATCTCTTAAGAACAGTCCTGACATACTTACTCTGACTGAGCCAAAGCTTTATATTCTTCCTGTCCCTAGTTATCTCCATCCCCTAAATATACCTTGCTACACCAAGATCCTTCATTTCAAACTTAGTAGACAACTGAGATTTAAAATCAGAAATCATTAGCTTGCTATTTCCTATTAACAACATATCATCAACATAAAGAGCAATAACAAGAACTTGATCACCTTCAGCTTTATAATATACATAGTGATTAGATTTTGATTTCACAAATCCCAAAGACAATACAAAAGTATCAAATTTCTAGTACCACATTCTAGGTGACTGCTTCAACCCATACATAGACTTCTTTAATTTGCATACCAATTTTTCTTTACCTTTCTCAACAAAGTGCTTAGGCTAGGACATATAGATTTCTTCTTCAAGATCACCATGAAGAAATGTTGTCTTCACATCCATCCGTTCGACCTCTAAGTCATATGCTGCTGTAAGTGACAAAAGAAATCTAATGGACGTCAGCTTAGCCACAGGAGAAAATATTTCCCCATAATCGATTCCCTCTACCTGGGAATAACCCTTTGCAACCAGTCTTGCCTTATACTTTTCTACACTACCATCCAGACCAATATTTTTCTTAAATACCCATTTGTATCCCACATGTTTTCTGCCTTCAAGCAAGGGCACCAAACTCCAAGTTTCATTTTTATCCAATGATGCCATCTCTTCATTCATGGCTTCCAACCAAAAGTCTGAATCAGACATTTTAATTGCCTATTTTACAGTCCTAGGCTCATCAGTACTAGAAATCAAAGCATAGGCACAAGTAGAATCAATCAATGAGAACCCATACCTATCTAGTTGTTTTCTTTCTCAGGTTGACCTCCTCAGTGGCTGAGGCTGAGGTTGTTCTTCTTCTTCTAAACTTTCAGAATTGCTCAAGCTCTCCTCAGTTTCAGGTACATTTTGAATTTTCAATTCCTCTTTCTTTGGTGTAGGAGGAATTAATGCTACATCCTTATTGTTATCTGACTTTGTCTTTGACTGTAGATACAAAGTGGAAGGTTTCAGCTCATGAAAGATAACACTTCTACTGTATACAACCTTCTCTGTATCAGATTCCAAAGCTTGTATCCTTTTATGACAGCGTTATAGCCAATAAAAATACATTTGACAGCCTTGTTCTCCAATTTAGATCTTTTCACATCCGACACATGAGCATATGCCTCACAGCCAAAAACACGAACATGTCTAAGTGAGGGATTCTTACCAGACCACGCTTTCAAAGGTGTTTTCTCAACAAGAGTAGAATTTGGAGAACAATTAATTAGATAACATGCAGTAGACACAGCCTCAGCCTAGAATTTCTCCTCCAAGCCAACACTACTGAGCATACTTCGTGCTCTCTCCATCACTGTCCTATTGAACCTTTCTGCAACTCCATTCTATTGTGGAGTATAAGGTGTATTCTTATGTCTTTTAATTTCATGGTCTTTACAATATCTTTCAAATTCATCAGAACAAAATTCACCACCATTATCAGTCCTTAAGCATTTTATTTTTCTACCAGTTTGATTTTCAACAAGGTTCTTAAATTCCTTAAATCAACTGAACACTTTTGATTTACTTTTCAAAAAATATACAAATGCTCTCCTTGAATAATTATCAATAAACGACACATAGTATTTTGATTTAGACAAAGAAGGAACATCTACTGGACCAAACACATCCGAATGAATATAATCTAACAAACCAGAAGATATATGAGGATTGGAATAAAATGAAACATGGTACTGCTTTCCATATATATAGTGTTCACATAATTCAAATTCAAGATTACAATCTTCAAGCCCCTCGGCCAAGTTTTTATTCTTTAAGGTTTTAAAACCCTTTTCTCCTATGTGGCCTAACCTATGATGCCAAAGCATAGTCTTCTTTGCATAAAGTTTTACTTCCATAGAGTTTACATAATTAGGGATATTTCCCTCTTTACCTCCATGAGTAGCTTTTAGTGACTTTCCCGAGACACTGTTACATTGAATAGCCTATGCATCCAGCTTGTATAGGGTACCATTCGAGCACCTCTAGCCAGCACCATTGAACCTCTAGTCATCTTGCAACTATTTCTAGAGAATGTAACTTGTACTCCAGTATCATTCAGCATACTTACAGATAATAGATTTCGAGCTAGACCTGGTATATGCATTACATTATTGATTCCCTTCACTCTGCCATTGGGGAATTGTATTCTGACTCTTCCACGACCAACTATCTCCAAAGTTGAATCACTCACTAAGTACACCTTTCCACCATTGTATTCTTCATACTTCGTGAACCATTCTCTGTGAGATGTCATGTGGAAAGATTCTCCAAAATCAATCAACCAGACATCATCTAATGCCTGTGTAGCCAAGGCTACAATGAAGGCATCACCATCACTATGAGAAGAAACATTATCAAAAGAGCCCTTCTTCTTCTTTTTATCCTCTTTACAATCCTTTCGGACATGACTAGGTTGCCCACAGTTCCAGCACTTCACCTTGGACTTCTTTCTAGGAGACTTTGATCTCCCCTCTGATTTCGATTTTGATTTCTTGTCCTTCTTCTTGCCTTTCTCTTTCGATCTTCCTCTAACAGCAAGAGCATCCTTCACCATCTTAGAAGATTTCCTTCTCATCTCTTTTGACAAAAAAGATGCAACAACATCTTCCATCTTGAAAATGGATGTTGTACTCCCAATCGCCATCACTAGATGATCTCATGAGTCTAGCAAAGAACACAATAGAAGCATACAACAATCCTTTTCTTCAGTCTTCACACCAACAGATGTCAATTGAGCAATTAGCATATTAAATGCTTTCAAATGATCAGCCAAAGACCCTCCTTCCTGCATTCTCAAAGAATACAATTTCTTCTTCAGGAACAGTTTATTCACCAAGGACTTCCCTTGATAAATAGATGACAGTCTCTTCCACAAAGAAGAGGCAATCTTCTCTTCATGCACATTTAGATGCACTGAGTCTGCCAAATAGAGCCTTATTAGCCCCTTAGAAATCCTATCTGCAAGGTCCCAATCTTCTTGCTTCATGCTTGTAGGTTTAGTTCCAAACACTGTAAGCCATAGATCACGATCAACTAGAAGATCCTCCATCTTGATTTTCCACAACTCAAAGTTACTACCATTGAACTTCTGTATTTCAAACTTTCTAGACATGCTAGCCATATCAGCCTGTAAACAAAAATAACAAACTCTACAAGACTCCCACTGAACATAATTGACTCAAAAAACCCAACGTACCCACAAGGATAACACAACTAGCCAGGCTTTGATACCACTTGTAAGGAAAATCAGATGCAAAAACAATTCTCCTAACATTAATACCTCAGGAAAGAATGCAAATATACTTTTAAATTTTTCAATTACAGTTCAACAAAAGATGCACTATGAAATAGATAATAGAAACAAAGTATTTGACAATCACACATGAACACCAGATATACGTGGGAAAACCCTTACGAGAGAAAAATCCACCACACCAAGAGAAATCACTTTGTATTACAGTAATGGAGATTACATACAAATGACAGACTTATCTTTCTGGTGTCTATTTACAGCAACATTCACCATGAACAATCTTGTATAGAAACCTTCTCATTATAGTCTACACAGAATAGAATTCATTTACTGATCATACAACCACATAGCAATCCATTGATGCAACCTTCAAACCAATCGATCACAAACTACAATCATTGAGTATATCCATGTTGATCTTTGTCTGTCGAGCTTCTTCATAGAACTGTCACAATGAACAAACTGCTAATAGTTCACATTCGACTCCTCCTATTCATCCACGAGATGCCACATCAGAAAGTCTTACTCGGTCAATAGAATTCGCACTGTGTTGGCATCTAAGTGAGACACTAACAGTGTCTCGCCAATGCCACATAACCTTCATATCGGTATTGCCAAGAGTAACCAATATCGCCAAGACTTTCCATCAAGCTTTCAGTGTTACGCCGAATCACCAAGCAGTCGCCCAGACATATTGCTTTCACTAGGAGATCATAGCGAGTCACCAAAGGTTTTACCAAAGTCACAAGTCATATCGAGCTCCAAAGAATAGTCGGGAAGACGTACATCTTTCACCGAGAGAACATACCTCCAAGACTTACTCTGAAGGCTTCAACATAAAGCACTATCAGTGAGACATGTTACTTTCGCTAGGACATCACACTGAGCTCTAGGACTTACCCTGAAGTATTCTATCACAAAAAAGTTATACCAAACATCCCTTATCATCGGTGAGACTTACATTCTTTGCTGGGACTTCTTCCCAAACCATTTGGGTTACCCTGATAGCCATCAGCTATTGGCAAGACATCCTTCAATCGCTAAGATGTTTCTCCGAAAGCCTTTGTGTTACTCTGATGAACAACATTTGAACCTCCGTCAGTGAGACCTTTACACATCGGTAAGACTTCTTACCGATAGACTATAAGCTATGCCAAAGACCACAACATGTAACATACTGTCAGCGAGACTCTAACACTTCACTAGGACTTCTCCCTGAGTGTTGAAGTCACTCTGAAGCCCCCGATCGCTATGAGTATCCTCGATGCTTGATTGAATGGCATGTCAGCCAGAGGTCTCCCGAGCGCTAAGAGGTCATACCGAACACTCCTTGTCATAGCGATAGCTCCACAGTGAAAGCATTCGACAAGACAGAAACAAGGTCATAGCGACCTGTACAAACCATGATGTTTCAAACTACTAGTCGACCAGACATAATAGATGTCATACCGGCTTGGCTCCAATGGAGGTTTTAGCCTATATTGTTTGAGGCACATATTTCCAACAATGTCCATCACCATGAGACCACATTTATTTGAGGCATTTTATTAAATAGCTCAATGCCTTGTCAATGGTATTACTTATTATGGTTTGATAGATTTTTTCCAAGCATCCATAGTTTGATCAAAAGCACTTCTTTTATGCTTTTATCCATTGCAGCAAGGATGTGAACTATTTTATAAAATGCTTTGGTAGACATGTATGGAAAATGTGGTAGCATAGAAAAGGTAGTGAGATGTTTGAAAAAATTCCTCAAAGATATGTGCTCTCATGGTGATATCCATTACCATGAGACCACATTTCTTTGAGGCATTTTTTAAAACAACTCATTACATTGTCTATGCTATTGCTTACTATTATGCTTTGGGGTAAATCCACAATAGTGGGTTACAATTTTTTGAATGATGAAAAATTAGAAATTCCCATCAAAAAATTTAAAATGGTTTATCCCTTCTAATGAAGGGGGTTCGAATGAACCACCCCCCTTCTAATGAACCCCCCCCCTTTCTAATGAACCCCCCTTCTAATGAACCCCCTTTTGCACCATATAGGGGAGGTTCAAATGAATCCCCCTTCTAATGAAGGGTGTTCGAATGAACCCCCTTCATTAGAAGGGGGGTTCTAATGAACCCCCTTTTTTCACCTTCCCCTCCACCATTTCAAAATTTATGCATGTTTTTTTACTATCAAAGCTTGGGAAGGAGGTGCAAATGGAGTCAACTTGATAAACCAAGCTAGACTATTGTAGTGATTGAAACGTGCTTTCCAATGACTATAAATTTAATATATTTTGTTTTTATTTTTTATTTTATTTTTTAGTTTTATTGTACATAGGTTTTTCACTGAACATCAAGTTCAGTGAAAAATCATTGTGGAAAAATAGTAAATTTGAGGAAAAAAATTGAAAAATATATACGAACTAGGTATTGATGTCCTTGTTCTAACAAAAAAAGAAAAAATGAATTTCAATGAATACCAAAAAAGTTATGCGAGCCGAAGTGCACCTATGTCTAAATTATAAATATTTTGACTTCAAAACCTAATTAAAAGAAAAATATTCAACAAAGTGCTATGAAACAAAATTAAAGAACTAGATACTTGTGTTACCAACCTAAATTCAAAAGAATCAAAATTTTATCCTTTATAGAAAAAAAGTTATGTGAGCCGAAGTACACACCACTTTTTAAAAATGTTGTTTACTATTAAAAACTACTTATCAAAGGAGACGAAAAAAAAATATAGTTTAATTTCAAATTATTATTTTTAAAAATACATTTAAAATCTACAGACAAAATCTCACAAATCACTAGTTTACATCATTTTTAAATTCCTAATAGTTTACCTACTATAAGTGTCAGAAAGTGAAGTTTTCTCTAAAAAAGGTTGATTTCAATGTCAAGTTTGGCCAAAAAGTGTAACCCATTATTGTGGGATGACCCTTTGATATATTTTTTCCAAGCATCCATGGTTTGTTTGAAAGAATCTATTTTAGGATTTTAGCCATAGCAACAAGTAAGTGAATTGTTTGATAAAATGCTCTGGTAGACATGTATGGAAAATGTGGTAGCATAGACAAGGCAACACGTTTGAAAAAATGCCTCAAAGAAATGTGGTCTCATGGTGATTTCCATCACCATGAGACCACATTTCTTTGATGCATTTTTTCAAAAAACTCATTGCCTTGTCTATGTTATTGCTTAATATTTTTCTTTGATAGATTTTTTCCAAGCGCATCCATAGCTTGTTCGAAAGTACTTGTTTTAGGCTCTTAGCCATAGCAG
Source organism: Sequoia sempervirens (assembly GCA_007258455.2). Classification (NCBI taxonomy): domain Eukaryota; kingdom Viridiplantae; phylum Streptophyta; class Pinopsida; order Cupressales; family Cupressaceae; genus Sequoia; species Sequoia sempervirens. The sequence goes on from VDFB02105785.1 coordinate 559,823,006, forward strand.
CAAGGAAGTGAATTGTTTGATAAAATTCTTTGGTAAAAATGTAGGGAAAATGTGGCAGCATAGACAAGATAGTGAGGTATTTGAAAAAAATCCTCAAAGAAATTTGGTCTAATGGCGATGTCCATCACCATGAGATCACATTTCTTTGATGCATTTTTTCAAACAAATCATTGCCTTGTCTATGTTATTGCTTACTATTATGCTTTGATATATTTTTTCCAAGCATCCAAAGTTTGTTCGAAAGCACCTATTTTAGGCTTTTAGCCATAGCAGCAAGGAAGTGAATTTTATGATAAAATACTTTGGTAGACATGTATGGAAAAAATGGTAGCATAGAAAGGAAATGAGTTGTTTGAAAAATTCCTCAAAGAAATGTGGTCTCATGGTGATGTCCATCACCATGAGACCGCATTTCTTTGAGGCATTTTTTCAAATAGACCATTGTCCTGTCTATGCTATTGCTTACTATTATACTTTGATATATTTTTTCCAAGCATCCATAGTTTGTTCGAAAGCACATATTTTATGTTCTTAGCCATAGCAACAAGGAAGTGAGTTGTTTGAAAAAAATTCTCACTCAAAGAAATGTGGTCTCATGGTGATGGACTACATTTCTTTGAGGCATTTTTTCAAACAAATCATTTCCTTGTCTATGCTATTACTTACTATTATGCTTTGATATATTTTTTCTAAGCATCCATAGTTTGTTCGAAAGCACCTATTTTAGGCTTTTAGTCATAGCAAAAAGGAAGTGAATTGTTTGATAAAATACTTTGGTAGAAATGTATGGAAAATGTGGTAGCATAGACAAGGAAGTGAGATATTTGAAAAAATTCCTCAAAGAAATTTGGTCTCATGGTGATGTCCATCACCATGAGACCACATTTCTTTGATGCATTTTTTCTAACAACTCATTTCCTTGTCTATGCTATTGCTTACTATTATGCTTTGATAGATTTTTTCCAAGCATCCATAGTTTTTTTGAAAGCGCCTTTTTTATGATTTTAGCCATAACAACAAGGAAGTGAATTATTTGATAAAATTCTTTGGTAGAGATGTGTGGAAAATGTACATTAGCATATAAAATGCAATGAGGCTTTTGAAAAAATGCCTCAAAGAAATGTGGTCTCATGGTGATGTCCATCACCATGAGACCACATTTCTTTGATGTATTTTTTCAAGCAACTCTTTTCCTTGTCTATGAGCTATTGCTTACTATTATGCCTTGATATTTTTTCCAAGCATCCATAGTTTGTTATAAAGCACTTATTTTAAGATTTTATCTATAGTAGAAAGGAAGTGAGCTATTTGATAAAATGCATTGGCAGACATGTATGGAAAATGTGATAGCATAAACAAGGTAGTGAGCTATTTGAAAAAATGCCTCAAAGAAATGTGATCACCATGAGACCACATTTATTTGAGGTAGTTTTTCAAACAACTCATTACCTTGTCTATTCTATCACATTACTATTATGCTTTGATATATTTTTTCCAAGAATCTATAGTTTGTTCGAAAGCACTTGTTTTAGGCTTTTAGCCATAGTAGCAAGGAAGTGAACTGTTTGATAAAATGCTTTAGTAGATATGTATGCAAAATGTGGTAGCATAGACAAGGTAGTGAGATGTATGAAAAAATTCCTCAAAGAAATGTGGTCTCATGGTGATGGAAATCACCATGAAACAACATTTCTTTGAGACATTTTTTTAAATAGTTGATTGCCTTTTCTATGCTATAGCTTACTATTATGCTTTGATAGATTTTTTCTAAGCATCCATAGCATAGAAAAGGTAGTGAACTATTTGAAAAAATGCCTCAATAAAATGTGGTTTCATGGAATGCCATGACAATCAAATGCAATTGGTAGTTGCTCCTAGTTATTAGTTATGCAATGTGAAGTAATTGCACAATTGCTTATGTTGAATTTCTAAAAAACTATATTGTAATTGAAAGTTTGTCATCTATCAACATCTAGTTATTAGTTATGCAATGTGAATTAATGCTTTAATTTTTAAAGATGTGCAATGCAATGTAATCAACGATATGAATATAAAGTAAAAAACCTATTAAGCACAATTCATTAGTTAAAATATTTATTTTATTACCTAAGTGAAGCTTCAAACTCCATCTCCATTGGGAGGTGTTGCCGTGAAATCTCCAAGATTAACCTATTCAACATCCAAAATCAGATATTATAATACCATTCATATAACAATCCTATTCACATGTAATATTTATAATTGTTTACTAGTTACATACCTCGACAATACATGTAGTGTAATACAGAGGTCAAGAACTACTAAAAATTGAATGAACGTTATGACCCTAAAATTTCATTACAATCATTAAAATAAATTAGTTAATCTTGCATTTCAAAAATAAAATTTAATAAATTAAATTCAATGAACTTGCTAACATTTACCTAAGTATCAAGGCCAAAAGCCTCATTTAGGAGGGCATCTATCATCACCAACTGCTAAGATGCAGATGTAGCTTGTGCACCTGTGTCCTGACTATCTGTGGGATCATAAACACAGGGTGACCCACAAACCTGAAAAATATTAGGTGGAACCCTACTCCTTGAAGTCTCCCTTGGCTCACGCTGTGTTGTAGGACTAGCATGCTCTATGATGCTCTAGGTGAAGGAACTAATGGACTGTAGTGTTTGAACCTCAACACTCTTCTTCACAATGGAAGGGATACCCATGTGCTCATAGGGTGGTCTGGTGAGTGCTCATCTCGCTAGTTGTGGGTCAAGATGTGCCCATGGTCTATCTTGTGTGAACCCCCATCTCTACCTTGGAAGTACCGCATATCAAAATAGTTTGGAACTTTATTGAGGACAAACTTAGAGTATATTTTCCTCAAAATATTGTGGGACCTCATTATTGTTACATTGAGGATGGTATAAAACCATCCACCACCTCTACCAAAAATGGTTCTTTATCCCTTGGTGGTTGCACTAAAGGATAGATAACCTCTTGCTTGTAGGGTGTAGAGGTTGATTTGTTTGTGGGTTTGTGAAAAGGGAACACAAGTATAATTTTGTAATTTTCTCATTTTTGACTTGTTTGTAAGATAACTTATCTGCATAGAATTGTCTAAACTCTCTCCTCTTATCTGACCAAGTAGATATTTTCTTGCTAATTGAATCTACATTTGATAACATAGATTCAAGAGATCAAGCAAGCACAAATCTATGTGAGGTTGAACATGCAAGATCTTTCAACCTTGCAATTATATCCTCAATTTGTTTTTTGTTATTTTCAATTTATCTCATTAAATTTTCTTGTGTTTTAGGGGCATATTGAGGAAATATTGGAGGTGTTTGTTATTTGGGTTGTTCTTCATTAGGTATTTGGTGTTGAGGTGATTGATGATTTTAAGGATTTTGAGGAGGAGGCTGGTTATCAATTCCTATAAATTAAAGAAATTTACAAAAAAAACCACTTAAATCTACCAATTAAGTAACAAATTCACACAAAAAATAAACAAAACTTACTCCTTTGACCTCCCCGATGTCATGGCAGAATTTTGTTGAATGATTGCCAACAATTTGGTGAAGAATTTGGCCTCCAATAACGCAGGCATGCTCTCAAGGGTTTGTAGGCCACGGGTTTTCAAGAAAACACATAAATCACAAATGAAAAATCTTGCTTTTTTTTGTTATAGAGAGCTATAATGCGCTTGTGTTGTGGATTTTTTTAAAAAATAAGAATTTTGACCACTTTTTTTCCCCCAATCTTTTTGAACCCACCCAATAGTTGGTCGACCCCCTTTGAGGTGTTTTTAAGTTTATAGATTTACACAAAAATCTAGAAGGATCGCAAGGAGCTAGTTGTGTGATCTCATCTCTTCGAGTGATACCTTCTAAAGGACATTTCATTATTGATTTGGAGAACTTTGACCTTTGGAGACCTTTGGTAAATGTTTGAGGCTGGGTTTTGGTGTTTGTTTGCCAATATGTTAGTTGTACAACTTATAGGATTGGTTGTACTTGCTAATATAGATGTATGATAGACTTGATACAACTAAATATTTAATTCCAAGCTTGAGTATACTTCCTCCTAGATGATTAGGAGTGAGGTGGGAGCTAAGAGGTGAAGATATTTCAGTTTGGGGCTTGTTTAAAGGGTCAATTGGTGAATGTTTCTCCTTTTAGAGTTTCCAAAACTTTATAAACATTGAATTTAGTCTAATATATAGTTGCAAATAGAAAAATTAGACCTACAACATCCTCTAATCTACTTTCCAAGTATTTCTTGTGGATATTTTATCATCATGATTATCACATGTATTTTACATTTTTTAATGAGAAAATTTCCATCAAAACAATTGTAAAATCAACTATATATGAATGTCTATTATTCATATAAAAAATGTATGACAATAGTTATGACTTTGTTTGACAAGTTTATGTCATTTTCTCATTGGAGAAAAAATTAAAAACTAAGGGTGGTTATTATAGTGGTATCAAAGTTGGAGATCTTCCCATCCTATTCCTTTAATCCTATTGTGCAACATTATCCATGAGTGATAGAGAAATCCACTATTACATTATAGAAAAAATAAGACAATGCAACAAAACCCAATAACTCTAGTTATAGATCCTATTTTAGAAGTGTGAAAAGTGCAAGGGGGTTTGGCTAGTGATCATGAAAGTTCTTCACAATCCACTTAGGATCATGGTAGATAGAGATAAAGGAAGATTTGGTTCAATTAGCCCAAATTATAGAGTAGAAAGAAAATTTGATGCCATGTTGGACATGATGTCTCAATGTTAGGTAATTTACTGTATCTTATTTCTATGTTTATCATTCTTTGTGATAACAAATGTAATACTATTTTATGAGAGATTATTATTATGAAATAGGATGCTAATTTTTTGTTAATAACTTACAATTTTTGGTTTGGGTTAGTACAATTTTTTAATAGGTTGTTTGGAGATACATAATTGAAAAACCCATTAAATTTTATAGTTCAATATTATGTTTATCATTTTTTCATGATCAAATCTATAAAACCACTTTAAAACAATTTATTGTTTGACATAGGGGCAGTAGTGTTATAACCATAACTTTTGATAGATCATGTTGATTAAATTTATTCAAGAAAAAGATAATAAGAAATAAATTTAAAAGTATTTTCAAAACATTCACATATAGTACAACTATATTCAATTTAAAAATATACAATAATGATAACATAAAGGACAATAATGAATAGATTAAATGCACATTACATAAAATAACAAATACTCTACAAAATGTTTTTCTTTATTTGTATTTTTACAATATAATCTATTAGAAACCATATACATCTATTACATTGAAACCCTAGTTACATTTTTAAAAAATATTTTAATATTTCACCATTTTAATAATGGTAATATGTATCTCCATTTGTGAATTATAACATGATTATCCATGAGAATCTCCAAAAGCACATATAATTGAAAACAAAAACAACAAGGAAAAAAACACTTGGGCCAATGGGCTCTCCACCCAACCACAGGGTTGTAAATCCAACCCACCTTAAGAAAAAGGGGTCACATAGCCAAATCCAGATTTAGTAACAACATAATGCAATCCATATAAAACATAAATTCTTCTCAACCAAGCATATCATTCACATTGTACGAGTAAGTGCAATAATTTGGGTCCACATTCAGGGAAAGTGTCATTTTTTAGCTTTAAAACAAGTGCCCATTCATTTTTTAATTAGGTGCCCATTTTAAATTGGGTACTCATTCCAGAAAGTTTGCAACTCACAATACATGTTTTTCATTTGCATTCAGGCTCAAAAAAGGCATGGTAACCCAACAATTAGCCTTGGACCTGCAAGTACAAGGTCATGCCAATTTCGAGAGAAAAAACTAACTTTGACAATATAGCTGACAAGGTTTTTTTCAAAATTGTTTTATGAAATTAAAACCCAGTATAGATGATAATGTCTAGTTTTTAAATATGTAATTTTTTTATGATTGGATTATTTTTTATATTTTTTAATGAATTTATGAGGAAACTAGTCAATAAAATTGAAATGTCAGGTTTAAATATTTTTTAATAACTTTTAATTTATTAATTTAATTATTAAAAAATTATATGGCATCAATCTATAAACAATTATTTACACAATAAATAAATAAAATTCAAAAAATGATAATTTGAGGTTAATTTATGGTCTTCGTACACAAGGGTTTCAAAATATAGTAATTAGGGCCAACAAAAATCTAATAAATAAAAAAATATTACGAATTTTTTTTATAAAAAATATCCTCATCAATATTAATTATAATGCACATCTTTCGTCAAAATTAATTTGAAAAATATGTTTATTTAGGTCAAATTATAATGTATGTACATGTGCATAGTATGGTCCTAAAAAAGTGACTTTTATAAGTGAATTTTTATAAATGTGTATTGAAAATTATTTTGTATTATCTGGGTATTAGAATAAATTGCATATTTTAAAACTAGACTCAAAATACTAAATTTCATATTAGTTAACTTTTAAAAGATTCAATGTGTAAGTGCTTCAAATTTCTAGTCTAATTGTGACAAATTTGAAAATCAAGAAAAGTAGTTCCACTTTTTGAACATTTTGTGGATCCAACTTCTTGCACTTACCTACATTAATAGGTTTATTTCACATTGCAATAGTAAACCATCAAAAAATTACAACACAAAGGATGGCTCTTGGAATATTTAATAGGGGGAGTGGAGACTCAACCACAATGAGGGAAAAAATATCTCACAAATTGATTCACATTTGAAACCCACAACTTCTTCTTGATCACATTTGTACACAAACTTCCATCCAACCAAAACCCCATTATTCCTCCCACAAAATAACATATTAGAAACTCTTATCCAAGAATAACATAATTGGGATACTCTTATACAAAAATTACACCCCATGTAAGAGGCTCACCCACTCAAACCCCAATTACAAGGATGACCAAATGCTCTCAAGGGTGGTCAACTTCACACAACACAAAATACATAAAAAACAACAAAATATCAAAAAAAAATTCCTTTACACAAAACACATCACAATTCCAAAAAATTTACAAAATTTTCAAAAAAAAAACATACAAAAATATGTAAAAACCCTTACAATCTTTCACATGTACATAGAAATTCTAAAATATTGAAAAGAGGGCCCACACCCTACCTTAAAATTGATTTCCAAAGAGTTGAAAATTTGAAGAAAACCTCAAGCCTTTTCTTTTCAACCCTTTCTTACTCTTCCCTTTCCAAAATTTCTCTTTGTAGTGACAAAAAAATGTTGCCCTTTACATTTTCACATTGAATTTGGGAATAATTAATGCTAAAATGAACCTAATGTTCCCTTGATCTAGTGTTGTAATGTGTTTTATGCATTCACATTAGGTTTAGGGTCCTTTTAATCTAAATAAACCTAATTTTGGCTTAATTTAGTGTTGTAAAGTGTATTTATTTACACCTTCACATTAAGTTTGGGGCCCTTTTTAAACTAAATAAACGTAATGGTGACTTATTTAAGGTTGTGTAAAGTGTATCCTAACACTTTCACACTAATCTAGGGTTTTATTAATTGATTAGGCTTATTTATGCTTTAATTGGACCTATTTTGCATCCACAAGCCTTGTTAAATGCATTTTTCTAGAGATAATATCAACCCATATCAAATAACCAATCATAATTCAGTGTTTTGGGTCATGTGTTCTAGATTTAGTGGCCTGAGACTCATACACCACCTTGGGCATTTGATTCCCACCTAGATATTGGGACCTAATTTTGAATTTCACATTAAACAAGACTTGTATTGGAGTTTGTGCCCTAATTTTGAGCCACTGGGACTCACATGCCACCTTGGGCGCATAAGTCCTATTCTAATCAAGACCTAATTTGAATTAAATTTTTCAGAGGATTTTACCTTCCTAGATCTGATGTTGGCTTGTAGTGTTGTAATTTCAAGAAATTTGGCATAAACAAGTATAAATACAAGGTCATTTCACTCATTTTCACCTAATACTTTCAAGAGAGCATTCCTAATAACAAATTTATGACATTAGTATGTGCGCGCATCTAGTATGTGTTTTCTAGTAAGGGAGTTTAAGAACACAATTCTTTACCAAGTCTATGGGGGAGCTCATGTTATTTGAGAAATCGAGAAGATAGTCTGCAAACCTTCCTCACACTGGTAGATATGCATGCAAAATGTGGAACTATATGACATAATGCCTCAAGGAATACTGATCACACAACCTACAATGATTGCAAGACATGCTCAAAATGGATTTTTTGAAAAATATTTAGACGTTTTCATGCAAATGTCATTGGTATGTGAATGACCGAAACCCATGACCATTGTTGCTATTCTCCCTGCTCACATAAAATTGGAAGCTTTGGAAAAAGAATAGACATCCATCAAAATATAAAGGATAGGATTTTTATCAGATATTGTGGTTGGAAATGCTTTAGTTGACATGGATACATAGCGCATATGTAAGCCATTAATAAAGGCTTACATTGTCAAATCTCTTGAAATGAGTGCCTTTGAAAACGAATGAACTTATAAGAATTTATGACAATTGTGAGAACATAAATATCTGCAAAATATTTCATCTCCAAAAAATATCTTTATTGTCTAGATGGTTATCCATTGCAAATAGGTAATGATGGATTACCCATTTACATACATGGAAAAATCAATGTTCTTATTTATTTATTTTCTTCTATTGTTGGTTCATGACTATCCAGTTACAAATTTGAAGTGGTTTCTTTGTAATCGCAAAATATCTAGGTCGGAGTTTTGGATTCCACCACAATCATCTGATAGTAGAAGAATCAATATTACATAATGACTAGAAATATGGATGGGTTAAAAAATGTACTATTCACGCAAGATTTAAGGCAATGAGGGAAGAATCAAGCACTAGGGTTATGTTCACCTTCCTACGTTGTATATTGGGACATGTTTGGACAACAGCGCATGCCTTATAAAGGAATATGATTTCTTGTCAAGGTAGATCATTGGATTTGCACAAAGGAACCCGAGTGATCCCTTACTACGTCTAGGCTAGGATGAGATGGGATGACTAGAATGGGCGAGCAATGCCTAAGCTATGAATATCCATAGCCAGCACAGTTCTGAGATGGAGTCAAAATTTCTATTTGCACAATAGGGGAGAGGGATTTGTAGTGGAGCAGGTCCAATAGTTGGGATAGTAGTTCTTAGTGGACCCCCATAGTGTAGCATCTTAATATCTAATTGCAAAACACTGTTTATCCATAAAGTACACAAACTAACAAATCATGTGATGCCACATCAGTGCACCAATAAAACATGACTTAGTGCACTACTATCAGTCTCACTTTTTTTTGGGCCTTTTTGGATACCTCAACAAAAAGCATGCTGATGTGGTATCATATTTAATAATATGGCCCTAAAATGAAATATAGAAGCACCTAAGGTTCCAAATAACTATTGTACAAAATTGGGAATGATTTGAAATTTTCATATAGAATTTTAAGAAACGTGAAGTTAGGGTGCTCCACTATAGGCCCCACTCCCCTAACATGATCATGCTAGAGAGGCAAAAAAACAACTTGGTTTATTATTTCATCTCAGAGATAGTGGACAAGTTCACATATACATCATATTTGAAATCCAAGGTACATTGCAAAGATTCAATGCATATTCTTCTTGTTCGATTCCAAGTATGAATGAGATTTTTGCGATGCCATTTTCCTCACCTAACATGATTGCATAGTATATTCAACTGAGACATAGTAGATTCCTCATCACTAGTCAGATTTCTTTTTGTTCGATAAGAAATTAATACAAGTAAAACCTTAGAATTTTGTTTAAATTGCTTTAACAATTTGTAAGCAATTGTCATGTCTTTTTATATCAATTAGAAAACAAGGGTTGTGACTTATTGTCAACTTTTAAAAAAAAGACAAGGCCTTCAATTTTAAATAGTAGATTATGAAAAATATGTCAATCAAGGAAAAATATTCGAATGAAAGGGATTTTGACATTATGGTATTCGGATGAATGTTGATTAAAAAAAACATGGACGTGGTTTTTTTTTTTTTTAAAGTAAGATAAATAGGAGTTTCTAAAATTATTCAAAAAATGTTGATATCTATTCTTATTTATTTTATTGGGCATTGAGAGTTGAATTGAATTTTTTAAATAAAAAAGATTTAAAAAAAATAAAATTAAAGAGAGTTTATTTTTGAAGAAGAAAGTTTGTAAGTATTGTAGATGCTGAAAGAGGAGTCATGTTGACCATGGTGTTCCTAGTTTATCACTTGAATTTAAAGAAAGTTTATTAAAAGTGATGAAAAGATAAAGAATTCAACCTTGGTTTTTTTATTAAATTTGTGTCTAATGATCATAGAATTTTATAATAATAAATTAATATCCTATGTAAAAAAATGTGTCAAAATTTTTAATTATACCACTTGAAAAAATTATTAGTATTTTCTAGTATGACTTTAATGAATTGATTTTAAAAACATAGAAAAGAAACACTAGAGACATTGTAAAAATGACCTCACATATGTGTTGATTGAGCATAAGGAGGTTTCTCATCAATTTCAACATGTCTTCTAGTATATCCTATAAAAATGATTAGTATGCCCTAACTTGCTTTAATACCATGTTAGAATTTAGGATCTTATGATACCAACCATTATAAACAAGATATACACCAAATAAAATGAGAATCATACAAGCATATATTTTACACATTACACAAGATACACATGGGAAAAACCCTTTCAAGAAACAAACTCCATAAAGCATCATTTTATTAAAAAAATTACAATAATAGTCTACTATGACATAAACCAAACCTAGGGATACTCTACATACTTCTACATGGCCAATAATACCTCATCTGCATAGTGATATAATTTGTTAAATAATCTCCAAATTCTTCATCTCTCAAATGAGAGAGAACCTCCTTAAATATAGGAGAAAGTGTGACATAATACCTGAAAGGGTATTAGTCACACCTATTCAACAACCCTCATTCATATATAATCAATAATCTAATTATTAGACTATAATTATTTCAAATGGGATATGCTTAATAAACATATAATATATAAGTTTTTATAACCTTATATATTAGAATAATATATAAAAAATTTAAGGGTATGACCCCTAATAACATTATGTTCTTACACCAATTCTTTGATGCCACAACTAAATGATTATCATCAAGTTGAAATATTTTGGCTAGCTATTTTTTTAACCATCTAATAATGCACATCATTTTTTAGATCTTTAAAAACATCTCCTTTTTTCTATTATAATCTATCTAAATAATATGCACATTCAAGAAAGAATTGACCTGCTTGATCATTTATGGACATTCATTTACCTTTTTTTTTCCTACTTCATTTATTGGGGTTGCATTTTTACTCAAATAAATATTTGGAACCTACTTTCCACCTTGAATACATAAGTATTTTTCTCACTTGTATGGTTTTATTTTAATATAGAGCAATTCTAATCATAATCTAAGTTTATTTCTTCTAGTTTTCATTATATTGTAAGTCAAACTCATGTTTCTATTAGTCAAAAAACTTAAACTACTTTTTTTAGGTTATATATTGATTGATTTTTCATTCTTATTTAGTTTACTGGATCCATTTATTGTGATAAATAAATTATTGAAATATCTTTCTTCTTGATTGTGAGCATTATCTATACTTGTTTGTTTTTTTGCATGATATATTTTTCTTGATCTATGATTCCCTTTTATAACATATAATAAATCCCAAGCCAACAAATATTATCATATTTTAAGTTAATAATTATTTTTTTTTTATTTTGATTACAAAATAAATGCATTTGCATTCTTGACTATATATTTTTAATGATTTAATTCTATCAAAAATAAATCTATGAAATTTATCTTTAACCTTGATTGTTACAATTGACCTTCCTTTTTAAAAAAAGTTTACTAAGTGAATGTTTGGTTGTTCATATTATTTTTCAACTTCTTTAGTATTTTGAGCCATGAAAAAATTTTAAGTTCCACTATATTATTTTCCTTTGCATGTGATTATGAATTTGATGGTAAGAACTACCAAATAAGGTAGCCAAACTACATATTTGGTTACCTTTTTCTAACCTAGTCTACTTTATCTAATGCAAAAAATTTTGAATATATCAATCCTATTCTATCCAACTTCCTCAAATAATAGATTCCATGTTTTGATTTTTTTTTTCTTATTTAATTAACACAATTTAGTGATAAGAATATTAAGATCTTATGATAGTGAAACACTTGAAATATTGGAGTATTTTTTTATCAAATTTATTAAATAAATTTTGTTTAGAGTGCAATCACTTTTTCTTTTTATAGTTATTGAACCTTGGGTTCTATATGAGTTCCTAGAAGATACAACCTACATGTCCCTAGGATTTTCTAGCCCACCCCCTAACCCTAAGAAATTTTCTATTTTAGTTCACCAAATTTTGTATTGGGTTGTTTATGGTAATTGATGAATCAAAGATGATACCCTTTCTATTTCAAACAAGACCTAAATTAGTAATAGTTTTCACCTAGCATTGCATCCATTTTTCAATGATGATCTTATGATTACGTTTCTCTAATCTTAAAATATTATGGCTTTGTATCTTTTTCTAACTCTAAATAATTTAATCAATCATAAAAATCATGTACTAGTTTTATAAAAGAAAATTACTGCAAATTTCTTGTACTTTAAGTTTTATTTTAAGAATTATTTTATTTTTATTATATAAAATGGATTATTTTTACTTTATATTTTATACAATTTCAATTCAACAATACAACATTCCAAAGAAAAACAAATTATTTTCTCACATTTAGAATTATACCATATATAAATTATTATGTTTCATAGGTTTGATTTGTAGTTGCTTCAATCTTTCATTATGAAATAAAACTTTACAACATTTTATTTATATTAATAATGTAATTAATATATTAACATTAATATTGATATTAAATTATTGACTATAGAAATTAATATAATTATAATTATATTATATATATATGATATTAAATTAATATAATAATAATAAATAACATATATTATTTTATTTTCTTCAAATTATTTTAATTTATTTAAAAGTGCTCAATAAAAAATATTTATGTATCAAATAATAAATAAATAATAATAATAATTTGAAATTAAAATAAAATATAAAATTTTAATAAATAAAACAACATGTTTTTCTAAAATTTTCTAGAAAAATAAATTTAATATATTTATATTAAATTATGACAATACTGTAAAAGTGTAAATCAAAACAAATTCTATTACTAAAGAAACTCTATTGTAATATTTCAAAGACAAATTGTTTAATGTTATGGCAAATGAATAAAAAGCTTATGCATTTGCTCAAAGTACAGACTGTCAAGGGAAATGAAATTGGCAAGCTCGTACTTTCACACTTGTACTAATAATATTGCTCGTCTGTAGTAACTCTAATATTACTCATCTGTGGTAACTGTAATCTGCCTCTCCTACACCAGAATTAGGGCCTTATCAAGGAGATTCCAATGCGGAGGTGCTGGTTATTGGCTATGTGGCATTTGGAGGAAGCGGAGGGAGATACCCAATGTCACAGTGTAGACGAAACTTCTGAAAAGACAGAATACTCTCCATGGGAACATCATATTTAACCAAAGTCTGATTTAATAACTTCCATTTATCCTTGTCCTCAAGTTTAACTTTTTTTTCAACGCACTGCTCAGCAATAATTTTGAGTGAGGGGACCTCATCTTTTAGAGTGCCACTCTTTAGAGACTCTGTAAGCTCCTTCCAATTCTGCAAGATACACGAGGCATATAAGGAGCTCTCCAAGAGTTTAAGAACCATAAAACTCAAACGAGTAGAAAAACTACCTTTACGATAAGGTTGATATTTTGTTTCCATTGCCAACAACAAAATATCCATACAATTAGCTGGACCTGCCATCCGGCTAAGCCCTTCACTTGCTTGAGTCGGAAAAGGATGTTCCACGCTAGACGATGGTATGTGAGAAATCTTTTCCAATCACGAGGAATTTGTGGGCCATCCGTTGCTTGTGTGCTCAAGAAAGCGATTGCCTTCCGTTCTTCCACGCTGTAGCTTGGCAGTATCAACTGGCTATTTATTGGCGTGCTTTTCAGTTTCTGGCGTCCCATATCCTGGCCTGATGAAATGCCAAAACCCGTCTCATGTTCATTCAATCAGATCGACATACATAGATATATAGAGTTAATTATGTAATGTGTAGCTCTTGGAGAAAGTATTTCTAATGGCCATACCTGAACAACATCCGGGAAACCAACGACTCGCTGCTCTGAAACAGTTTATTAATTGGGAAATTATTGGCCAAGTCCCTAGGCTGCTTTGTCGAGGGTTTCCCTGAGGGTTTTCAATATCAAAGGATTGAGCATCTGCATCAATCAGAAAATGTTACCCTTTTATTAAATAAATCAATTGCAATGAAATGGCGTTGTTATCTGAGAGGTAGATTTTAATCAATTGGGAACCTGATAAAGGTCCTGTGCCGCTTTCTGGACCACTTTGTGGATGGCTTTCTGCAACGCTCGGTTGAGCTCCTGCATCAATCACAAAATGTTTTCCTCTTTAAAGTAAGACAATTGAAATGAAATGATATTGTCATCTAAGGGATAGTTTGTAATTTATTTGGAACCTAGAGAAGGTTGTGAGCTACTCGCTGCGTCGTCACCACTTTCCTTGAACTCCTCTCCCAACTGCTGATTTAGAAACACTATTCTTTCATCATTGCTAGAATCTGGTAAGGCCAAGGGCAGCTGAACTATTTTGCTCAAATACTTCTCGGCTAAAAGTATCGAATTCGCCAACTCATTGTCGTCCTTGTATTCGTATTTGTGGGCTACTGCTCTTGCTATCATTGTCTTGTCCATTCCAAGAATCACGTTGATCTCACAAACTGCTAAGACCAAATTAACTGCAGAGAGTACCTGATTATACGATTTAAGAAAAACCCATAAATTTTAGTGGGGTATATCATCGTTTACCTCCATATTTAACACTTAAAGAATAAAACTCATTCAAATGAGAAATACCTCTAACATAACGGTGTCGCGGCATCTATCCAAATCGTCAACAAAGACAATTATGCGAATATCACCTTTGGAAGACGGAGATGACTTTGGAATGGAGGTATCTTTAACAATGTCAGGATAACGGCCACACATTCTGCATAACCAATTGCAAGCAAGAAATTTCCAAAACCAAGATGGTTTTTCACAAATTTGCTTTTTCAGGAACTTGATGTCAGATATCACTCGATGCTGATAACCCAGATTTGTTCCATGGGCAGGTGGGCAAAGATATCCCATAATTTGAACACTAACAG
Source organism: Sequoia sempervirens (assembly GCA_007258455.2). Lineage (NCBI taxonomy): Eukaryota > Viridiplantae > Streptophyta > Pinopsida > Cupressales > Cupressaceae > Sequoia > Sequoia sempervirens. The sequence goes on from VDFB02105785.1 coordinate 559,838,400, forward strand.
GTTGAAAAACAGAATGCATTTGTCTGATTACAGTCCAAAAAAACACCACTAGAGTTACAGGCATGGATCCGTATTTTAAGTCTTGCAGTTCACTGTTCTTTGTTCTGTTTAACAATATCCAGACTACCCAAGTAAGCCAACATGAAATAAGAAAAGCAAAGAGGCAAGGCAAAATAAATTCGAAACATATTTTGCTTCTTCGTTCCTTCCATGCGTACATACAACGAGACCTAATTCTTTGGGACCTAGTCATTGTTTCTTCCATCGCCTCTGTTATTGCAATAGCCAAGCCTGCCCATGCTTCTAACTCATTTTGGTAATGCCAAGCGTTATAGCGAACAGTCAGAATAGCAGGAATCTTTCCCAAGTCGCTACTTGAATCTGATTGTTTATCCTTCAAGCGAAACTGAGAAATACAAAGCAATTAGTCCACAAATTATTAGACTATTTCTTAGAACAAAGCTACACTATCTAGGAAAAAGAAACTCACCATCTCCCCACGATCCAATAGCGCTAATGATTTATACACTTGAGGGTATTTGTCTTGATAGTTGTCGAGAAAATACACCAGTGGATCACCACCAATCTGATGGGCAGGGGTTGAAAATTTAGTAGATTCATAATGGTTACGGCTCCATATCGTACTTTCACCTGAGTTCAATAAATATATTGCTTAATAACATGTACTTACTTTGGCTGTCAATAAATCTTTCACTGCATTCTTGACTTTTCTGTATTTTTCTCGACCTTTCCAAGTTAGCTCGAACTGTTTGGACCCGGGAAAATCCTCAAGAGGTAGAATATCTGGAAACGCTAGCTGAGCTGCTGCTTGCAGCAAAATCATTTCCGTCTGTCATTGTATAAATTGTCAATGATTGAGATTTTCATCAACAGTACACTATGAAAATATATATGAAATCACTTTGAAGAGAGGTTTTAAAAAATACCTGCAACATTAAGCTGGACTTGCCCATTCCCCAGTCACCCGAGATGCCCACTGTCACGGGTGATTTAACATATGGGTTTAAGAAAAGTGCAGCCAAGCCTTCTGCAAAAGCCTTTCTTCCTGGCTCATTGCAAATCACATTAAACAATACCGTAAATCTTAAGGAGATATTTTTACTGCTTAAAAAAGCCATTTTACTAAAGGCCAAGATTGAATTTAAACAGCAGGTAGGATAGAGTCCAGCACACCATTGTTTAGCATGGAAGTAGTTCTCACATATAAATAACAAATGCATTAACTCTAATGCAGATTGTTTACAGAGGTTTTCAAATAATAAGAAAGTTTAAGACCCATTTGTCTATGTTAGATAAGGTCCCATATATATAACTGGGTGCTTTGACTAAAAGGTTGGTTTTTTCATTGTGAACCGAAATCTACCTTTGATTTCAAGATCGGTTTTTATAAACATCTCAAACTGAATCCCACATAAACAGGGTAATTGTTCGTGTTACATACCAAGGCTATCGTGGATGGTTGGTTGATCTCGGCCTCCTTCTGGCATTTCCTCTACACGCTCAATAACTGTCACGTTTCAAAGTACGCCATTAGTCTAGATGCACGTGATGCGTAACAAAGCAACTTCCAGTAAAAATGATAAGATACATTTGAGAAATTTTCCTCTGTTCCAGTTTTAGATTAAAGCCCAGATGGTACATGCAATGATTGCTAGTGTCGGACGACATCTCTGTTTTGTGAATATATTTCGTTTGTGCCTGTATGGGGAGAGGATCCAGTAGTTGTGCACCCTAACTTCATGCTTCTAATTATCTTACGCGGAAATTTCAAATCACTCCCAATTTTTTACAGCAGCTTACTTGGCAAGTCCCCTGCTTATAACTAAGGTTTCAGGGCCACACCATCAAATATGATGCCACATCAGCATGCTTTTTGTCAAGGTGTCCAAAAAGACCAAAACAAAAAGTGAGACCAATACTTGTACATTCACAGCATGTTTTATTGAGCACTGATGTGGAATCACATGATTGGTTGCTTTTTAGATCAAAAGAATACATTTTGTTTAATTATGGGTAGTCATCATAAACACTAACAACTTTAAAGTCACAACTATTGGTCTAATATTGATAAAAATATTGGGCATTTTATAAACAACTACTATCACAACTATTGAAACATGCTCAGGTACTGGGTCGTCTCCCCTAGGTACTTCACAAAAACATGTAGTCATCTTAGATTTTTATTGCAATACACGGCAATGAGAAGCAGCTTCCCTGTTTTTAGAACTAGGGGAGAGGACCTACTAGTTGAGCATGTTTCATGTTTCAATAGTTGTGATAGTAGTTGTTTATATAATGTTCAATAGTTGTAATAGTAGTTGTTTATATAATGTCCAATAGTTGTGACTTGACTACCCATAATTAAACAAAATGTATTCCTTTGATTTAAACAACAACCAATCATGTGATGCCACATCAGTGCTCAACTACCCATGATGTGAATGCAAGTTGCTTGTAAATTGATTCTTATAGTGACTACAAGTTGCTTGTAAATTGAGTTACAAAGCTTACTAAACTTGACTTAACAACATATATTGTATGTGGTATGTCACATCTGTAAGAAACAATTTCATACATAAGGCTTCTTGGGCATTCTTATAAGAAATTAGTATCATGCAGTCGTTTTCTTCCTCCATCTTCAAGGATATTTGAAATAATTAATTTTTACCAACTTCATCGAAATATCCACTGGTTTATCGTCATCCATCTTAGTAAACTTCTTGAGGTAGTAGATTTAATTTAATCTGTAGGTTCATAATTTGTTATTACTTTAGTAAATGCTAGGCTCACTTAGAAATTGTACCTAATAGTTAAAAATAAAGGTTATATATTAGACTACATTGTAGGTTAGTGATTTGAAAGTTAATAAATATTATGTTCACTTAGAAATCATAATTGTTAATTAAAGTTGTGGGTTAGTAGCATTTAGGTTAGAGTATATTGTAGGTTAGGTGTTTTTAGGTTCATTTAGAGGTGGGTTGTCATTATTCTTGTAAAGAAAATATAAATTTTATAATAAGAGAGTCAATCTTGTATGTGAATTTGATAGTTTAAGTCTACAATATTTTTATTCCTTTGACTATTGAGTTAATGTATGCATGTCAATAAGATGCATTTATTATATTTTATTCCATCATAATTGATTTGGTAATTATTTTCTCTAAAATAATATCATAAAAATAAAATTGATCTACAAATTATTATATTCTAGGCCTTTAAAATTTTAAAATCAAGTCCATAAACCATAACACCATCAATCCTAAATTTACCCCACTTTATAAACCCTAATCCCTAAAACCTAATTTTTAACCATAAAACATTCAAAAAAACTTGAAAATAATTTATTTATTTTATTAAAAATGTGTGCCTATCTCAAAAAATTGTATCTTATAGTCAGGGATGGAGGAGGTGTATTATTTATGGTGTATAGATCGAGACACTTAGATATATGTGTATTTTATTCTACACTTAAGTTTCCTTTCATAGATAGTGAAAAATACCTATAGACATAGGAAAAATATAATATATACTTTTTGATAATGAATACTTGTTACCAAATGGATATCCTTCATATACCCATTACTAAAAAAATATTTTTTATTGATGAAATATCATTCATAATAAATTTTTACTTGAGTTTATGTGTTAGATCTGCAATCCATTCTTATTACCTCAAAGAAGATATAGAAGTTATAGAGAATAGGTATTCATTCTTTCTAACAAATCTCAGCCCTAAATTATTTACCTTTAATGTGAACCCATTATCTTTCACTCATCCATATACTTTGATGTAATATGGCTTCCTAATTATGGTGATGGAAATATTATACATGAGTACAGGATCCTTAAGAAATATTTTGAGCACACGATAGAAGTATGTAGTAGAGATACAAGAAGGAAGGTACCTCTTCAAATTATATTAAATTCCTTGAATAATTATATCGTTGACCAAGTAAAAAGTGTTTATCATTTAAATAATATAAAAATGGGGAAGAGTTAAACCCTGTTTTAACTATTGAAGCATTTATTTTTGTCTCTAATATAGACAAAATCAAGCAAAGGATTGGTACTAAATTTGAAAACAAAGTTCCAAATATAAACACAACTAATAAAATAAGGGCTACAAAATCTAGTACTACAAAATATTGACTTCATCTTGTACTATTAGTTCTTCTTTCCCAAATTTATTATCCTCTCCTTGATGTTATCATCTATAGGAAATTATAAGAAATCTTGTCCTAGAACTTTCTAATATGATTTTCCTCTATAGATATTTAATCCTTCCTAATTATTTGTACCACCTTACTAGAGTACACACCTTAATGCTATACCATTGTAAGGTCATTTCCTATTCCTTATCTTCCACACACACATGTGAGACTTGGTAGAACTTTACCATAGGAATTGGCTCTATGCAAGTATGAGAATTGTCATTATACATGTTTAACACTTATCATTTTTCTCATTATATATTCATATATGAGTACTTTTATTTAATATGAAAAGAAAGAAAAAATGAAGAACAAGATGATCCCTCCAAGACTTATAAAATCAAATGGATGTGCATTCCCATACTTGATCATGGGAACCAACATTACCAACCTTATTTTCTATATTTTTTTGTAACACATTTCAATTATGAATAGTACATAATATTTTTTACATCTTTGTGATGCCTTTGTGATTCTTAGACACTTTGTGTGTGCTACTTGGAGTTACCTTTTCTCTTATGAATGCATCACTATAATCATGTGTATTACCATATAATCTACAAAGTTGTCCTATAGTTCTATCCATGAATTAGATAATTGGTATTAGAGCTAGCTTTACTCCTATATTGATTATCTATAGTCCCTCACTAGGCTAGGGATTTAATATTTTAGTGGATTATTTTTTTTGTACCAAATACTAATAAAGAAAATATAGATCCAAATAGTCTCCAAGGTAAAGGTTCCTATGCATTTTCCTATATGGATGCAAATTCTTACCTTCAAAAGGATATTCCATATCTTTGATGCTAAAATCAATACAAACAATATGCTCTCATGTCAAGGGAGGAAATATATGGCTTTATCCTAAAGTAGATCATATATATTATGCAACATAGCATTAGTTATCTTATCATGTATTTAAAGGATTTGCTCTCTTTGTGGATAGAAAAAAATATGTCATGCATAAGTTACACCAAATTTTCTTTATGAAAGGAGAGTTTCTTAACTCTAATTTGAGTGTCTATAGTTCCTTACATTTATTTTAATAGTCATCCATATGAAATAACAATCATGGCATATAATTTACATATAAAAGGATAGATGGTCCTTTAGAATACTCCTATAATTCCCTATAGATTAATTCCTCTAACTCTATGTTTAGAAATTTTGAGAAGCACATCAAGGTTTTTGGTTTGAAATGAATAAAAAAAAATCTATAATGACTATGCTTAGAAACATATGGGGAGAAGGAATTGATAATCCCTCATAGATTTAGATGAGCATTTGCAACACTGATCTATATTACACTAGTGTTTTTTCTTGAAGAGAAGGTCTTATAATCTTCTCACTATAATATTCTATCATTGATAATATATATTTATATTGTGCCCTACATCTAAAAGTTCAAATGTATCCACTTTCTTGGTAAGAAACCTTACTCTAGTAAGGAATCTATTCATAATCTAAAAATGTACTTTCTTCCATAGGTTCGTTCTTATTCTTATTACTATGTGCATAAGGAACCTCAAGGAGACACACACAATCCTCAATTATTTGCTATGCCAAAATTGTACCAACCATAATATACACACCATCACATGTAACCTCAATCTAAATACAAATATAAAAGAAACCTACACAAAAATAACACCCTCAAAAGAACATATAGACTTCATAATCATTTTCAATATCCACATGATGTCAACCACCTTCGCTACCACATCCATAATAGAACACATAGAATTCAAAAATATGATTTTTGTGACAATAAGAGAAATTGTGCAATACACTTTATGCTAGGACATCATCAAGACCTTCAACACTTGCAAAGATTACATCAACATGATTGTAACTCAACTTTCTACAACCATTATTAATTTAGAAGTTAGATAGTTCGAGAGTACAATCATGTGGAAGAAACTATGGACATGATGAATTAAAACTATGGGTGGAAGTATTTTCACACTCCCATTTATACACTCTTATTTCAACATTAGAGTATAAGGATCCACATATCTTGACAAGGAAGAATAGCCTAATGTATGTGCTTGCATACAAGAATTTCTTATGTGCATTCCTTGATAAGGAAGGATGTTCCCATCAAAACACCCTCCTTTCAAAATTAGAGTATACAAATCCATTTTTCTTAGCATCTACAATAATAACATAAATTTGAAACAATTTAATAATACCAATACACCTAGGCACTTCAAAGAACCAACAAAATGAGGATCATTTCTCTTCAATAAAGGGTGAATGATCCAAGAACATATTATTATGTGTAATACCAACATAATGGGGATCATTTCTCTCCACAAAATGGAGAATAATCCTAGTTCAACCTCACAAATCAATTCATGACAAGACTACATTACTTCATAGGTGTCATTCCCTTGTACAACACCAAGGTGCCTCATATATAGATATAATAAAATATTAATTAAGTGTAACTTAATATAATTTAGCCACATGCACCTTATAGTTGTGTTACTCACAACTACACCATATAATGAGTTCTTTATATGCAATATTAAGCAACTTTAACATGTCATTAAGTGTTATGTGAAAAAAATGCTTTATATAACCCTTCACATTGTGCACTAATACACATACTACACACATTATTTTCCTTTGTGAATTTTCATTAGACCATACATATGTGATGCATAGAATGAAATTATTCCTATGAGTAAGTGCAAGAAGTTGGGTCCCTTTTAAGTGGGACCATTAGGCTTGTAAAAAATATCCATAGAAATTGGTACTCATTTCATTAAAAAAAGGGTACCCATCTAGGATCATACTCTTGAACCTCAATTTATATGTGTATGAAATGGGTACCTATTTTTATTTTTAAAATGGGTACCCTTTTTCTTTCAAAATGGGTACCTATTTTAGAATAGGTACCAATTTCATTTTAAAATGGATACCTAATTAAAAATGAGTACCCATTTCTAATTACATAATATTCTTGCTTCTTTTTAGAATGAGTATGTATTTTGGAGTGGGTACTCATTTCATTAAAATTTATAATTTGAAACTCATGAATTTTCTTTTCTTTTTAGGCTTGGAAAACCATCCCTTAGCCTTGGACCTACAAGTAGAACACCATGAAAACAATAAGAGAAAAACTAACTTTAGCAATATGGCTAATGACTTTCTTTATAGAATTTTTGATGAAATTAAAACCCATTATAGATGATGATATGTAGTTTCCAAATATGTATTTTTAATATTTTGACTTGTTTTGTTATTTATTAATTAATTTATGAGGAAAATGGTCCACAAAAATGAAATTTTAGGTACTAGTACCTTTTTACTAACTTTTAGTTTTTATTATATATATCATCAATCTAGACACAATTCTTTGCACAATGAAAAAAAATCATTGTATGATTAGTTTAACTCAAATTATGTTTTCCACACATGAGGGGTTTTCAAAAATAGCAATTAGGGCCAATAAAAAATTAATTAGAAAAAACTATAAAAAATATCCTCATCAATATTATACATCTTCCTACAAAAGGAATTAGAAAAAATATTTTATTTAGGTAAAATTATGCTTTCCATACATGTGCATGTTGTGGCCCTAAGAAAAGTGACTTTAAAAAAATGGTTTTTGGACATCTTATAAAAAAATAGCTTGTATCATCTAGGTAAATTAGAATAAACTATATATTTTAAAACTAGACTCAAAATCCTACATTTCATATTATTAGATTTTTTAATATTTTATGTACTTGTGTTTCAAATTTTTACTCCAATTATGATAAACTTTGATTTTTCAAGAAAAAACACTTCCACTTTTTGGCCAAAAAGTGGACCAAACTTCTTGCACTTACCCATATGTTATACTTTCATACATGCAAGCAACTTGACAAACCCACAATGAAAATATTGGATCCATACAAGTCTAACAATTAGCGCCATATCATTTAGATAACCATTGTCATTCCCATTATATAGTCATGCATAAATACCTATGTTGTATATGTTTTAAAGAAGTATTAAAGCATTAAAAAGTCCCTATATGGCCTCAAATTTTTTAATTAGATGGATGCACATTTCCCTATCTAATCATAGAACTAACACTCCCTACCTTATTCTCTATAATTATTTGTACCTCATTCCAATTATGAATACATTATATTTGTCTCATCATTGTCATTCCTTTGTGATGCTTCTGCACTTTGGGCACACTACTTTGGTCTACCCTCTTTTCTATTAGCATAACTCTGTAATCCTATTTGTGTTCTAGCTAATGTGCAAGATTATTTTCTAGTTCCAACCATGAATTGGATCAAGTAGCCTACACTTGATATGCCATTACCACATTCCATACAAGAATTTTGGTAATCATATTCTTTACTCTCCCTCACGTGACCATTGATGATAAACTCAACTTGTAGTTAGTTTTACCTTCACTTGTGTTATAGGAGCTACTCAATACGCAATCGCTCTTTATTTTTTGCGCCTTTGTGGAGTACACATGTCAAAGATAAACACACATGGTGAGACCTAGAGGGTCCATTACGTTACATGGCCCAATTATCCTTTTCTATAGGAAAATTTATTTTACAAGCTTGATTGTAAATGATTACATACTTTAAGGTACTTGACCATTTAAGATGTACATGCACCTCAAAGTGTGGGAAAAATTATAGTAGTGAAATTTGCATACCCATGTCAATTCCCATTTAATTCAAGGCTTAGTTTGATAAAATATCTTAATACAATTGCATGTGGATATTTGATACACTTTTATGCTAAGTTTAGCACCCTTTTATCACCATCCTCCCTCACTCACTCCCTCTTACATTCATTTATATACCTTTGGCCATGTATTCCTATCCCATTTACCCTTATCCCCACACATACACCTCATTACTAGCCCAATTTTTTATGGTACTAAGAACATCCATTATATGTCCTAGGCCATTTTATGATGTGTGGGATTGATCTTGCACAATATAGTTTTGATGAAATCTAAACTTTTAAATTTAGTTTGTTTGATTCTCACCCTTATCAACTAGACATTAGAAACTAAATTGATACTTGTTTGCGTGATAATTTGTTATGTTTATAATTATTCAACATATTTAAACTTCAAGGAACATTCATTATAATATTCTTTCAATTTGGAGCACTAGAAGGAATCTAATCCATACCAAATGTCATTTAGGATATCTATATTTGATTTGGATTGTATTCAACCATTTTTTATTTAGTATAAGTTGACTCTTGTACTTTGATGACTTCCACTAGGTATTTTTAGATACTATTATTTATTAGTAGTTAGTGAATAGAGATTATAAAAAATTGAAGAGCAAAAGTGCACATTTCACTAGGATAGATTAATGGGTCATAGTAGAGATATGCACTATGTGACAATGATCTAATACTGGTATTGGCCTATGTACAAATTAAGAGATTGTAACAATACTAAAAATGTCTCTATATATTTATAAGATCCATTTTGAATCTTGATGTAAGTCGACTCTACAAATAATTTTAACTTCCACATTCCTACTTTAATTAAAAACTACTTAACTTTATCACTCACTTTTTTTATTTACTTAACTCTAATTAAATAAATTAATTTATGATCATTAATTAACCTATATAACTCTGTAAAAAAAGGCTTTCTAGATAATTAGAAGTCTTCCAATAAAAATGTAAAAATTAAATAAATAAATAATAATTAAAAAAAATACAACTTGGACTTTAAAATACTCAACATAATTCTCGGAGTCTTATCATGGTCACATCGAAGCGCTGAATTCGAAACACATAAACAAAAGGAAACAGTAAATCTACTCAAAAGAAAACAATGCACGGATCGAGAGGAAAAGGGTGGGAAGAAAGCATACACTTCTCGACTCGCTTCCGTTCATCTTCTGACAAATTACCCTTGGAGAAGTTGTCTAATTCACTAGTATTGGCACCTCTATTGATAAGCTCCCATGCATATGCCTCGTGCCCCAGTTTAATTGCGCTTACTAACAAGTCACTTGAGCTTTTCGCGGCGAGTTCTCTTTCTCTTTGTCGCTTGAGAAAAATTTGAACTTCTGGTGAGAATTCCGCACTTTGTTCTGCTGTACCCATACCTTTAGCCGATGCCCACAGCAGAAGCAACTTCTCTTCGCCGGATCTGCAATGATCCAACAGTATCCCAGCCATCTCTACTGCCAGTGTCGGTTGTTTGTCTGCGAGCTCCACAGAATAGTGCAGCGCAGTTTTACCTTCAGAGTTGCGTTCTGAGAGAGGCTTCGATCCCTTTTCTAATAGGTACTTAACGGCTTCCTTGTGCCCTCCACTTGTTGCTTCGTGAAGTGCCGTTTGCCCGAACAAGTCGGCCTGACGAATATAATCTTCCACGCTTACTCCTCCCAGGTTTTGCAGAAGAGTGGCAATAATATCTCTATTACCGTTGGCAGCTGCTTTATGCAACGGGGTCTTACCCTTGGCGTCCTGCAAAGCAATTAGACGCTGCACCTCATCTATTTGCATTAATCTTTGGAATATTTCTATTTTATTGCTGTTTATAGCAAAATGCAGTAGATTTTCACCGTTTCGATCCTTTCCTTTGGCTTTCAACCCGCACTCGCTGATTAGAAAAGTGCAAAGTTGGATGTGGCCATGGAGAGCTGCCAAATGAAGAGCAGTCCTCCCGTATTTATCAGCAGCTTTTATCAACTCTTTTCCATATTCGAAATTTCTTAGAACCAAGTCTGCAATGAGCTCAGCATTGTTTCCGTTGAGATCCTGATCGGCTGCGTAGTGCAATAATGTTCTACGGTGATTGAAAGTCTCGTTCAGGCTTTCCGTCAACCGATCTACCTCTGCTTGACGCGCCTCAGGCTCTTGAAAACTCTTTATGATACTCTTTAAGACAAAGCACATGACTTCAATAATTTTATCATCACAGGAGAGCAATAGAGCGGCTTTTCTTCCTTCACTGTTTAACTCCACTCCAGAGAACATTTCTTCTTCAAAAGTACCATCTGCAGAAAGTGAATTTGACAATTAACCTCGTGCAATTCCTTAATCTAAAATGGAATATTGAAAAGTTAGAGCAATCAACTTACCAGATGGTCTTGATGCTGATGTCCTAACTAGCAGCATGTGTCCCATGTTGGGTTTGTACTCATTGCTAATAGTATATCTGTAGCCGGGGCCATCTACCCATCCATCCAAAAGGCGTGCAATATCCCAAGATTTGAGGACTTCCTGATTCTTAATCGTTTCCATATTCATTCTCACTTCATCCACAGAAGCCAAACGCCACTCACGCCACTCTTCTAATAAAAATAGCTTCGGATCTCTTCTTTGCCTTTTGAATTCCATGGGAACAGCTTTGGAGATATATCTCAAACAGTAGCGCAACTCAATGCAGGGTTGTGTGCCACTATTCTGAACGAATTCGTGGAGATCAATGGAACTGATAGCAGGCCAGCTTTTACCGACTCAAACCTCTAATAGCATCTTAAAATGAACCAAAGTGCTTAAATGCAAAAACAGCTCCGATTTGACATAATGAGCTGGCTAATATATCCACCACACAGGTGGCAATAAAATGAATACATAAAGTTGCAAGGAGTGCCCAAAGCAATTCCTCGACGCACTTCAACTGTACTCTGACAGTGAGAGCCGGTACGAATATCTTCGGGGAAGAAAAAAGGAAATTCCCTTTTTTTTTTAACATATTAAACAAAACAAAAAGAAAATTCCTTTTTTTTTTAAACATATTAAACAAAGCAAAAAGAAAATTACACAAGAGAAAGCAGTCGATAGGACTATACCTCGGAGAGAATCATTTTTGCCTTTTTTTTTTCCAACTGTTATAAATGAGTAAATTCCATGGAGGAGGTGGTATTTTGTGGACTTAACTTTATATTAATTTTAGCTATATTTTAAATAATAGAATTTTTAATATTTTAATTAAGTAAAATAAAATTATGATCCAAAGGATATATAATTACATACGATAGGCAATTGTATTATAAGAGGTTATGGACAAAAAATAGTAGTCAATTGAGAAAATTAATTTAACAAATTTAAAACTATTTATCCATCTTCATTAGCCAATAAATCCCATAGTGTTAAAACTAAAACATTTCAACCAAGGAAAGAATTCATTGTTGATGGCAATTTGTAGATTCATGGTCAATGGGTACAAAATGTGGGATACCTTTTTATGTCAAGATATAGACCATTATTGTTACATAAATGACAACAAAATAAGCACAATTGCAAGCATGATATCCTACACATTTAAACAGTCATATGAAATTTGATGTGACCAATACAATTAGAAGGAATCCAAAGTATAATACACAAGAAACTCTTCCAATAATTAAACAAATCATGTAAGTAAAAGAAATTACATTCACTTTTGTTTTTATTTTTCTAAACTAAAATTCAAAAATAAATAAAAAATTATTTGGAAATTAAACTTATATAAATCTTACAATGTCAACATGATGTCTATAAGAGATCAACACAATCAGTCACAAAAAAAAAGCACATTTTAGAAAGACAAAAGAAAAATTAAAAAATAAAATGTTACAAAAATCATTTTAATAGTAGCAACATTTTTTAATAATGTAATAATAATATAATATAATACTACTTAGCCAAAAAATAATATAATATAATATGATATTAATAATAATATACTAATAATGGCACTTTGGTGTGCAATGGGTACACCCGTCGAGGAGTTGTAGAAGATCAATTAGAAAAAAAATGGTTTATTTTTTACATAAATTTGTGTAGTACATGAGATCAATTGGTATGTCATTTAGAAAATCATTTTGTTTATATTATTACTATTTATATCGGCTTTTCGTTTGAATAGTGCAAAAGAAGGTATGGTCGATTTGGCAAATGGAATTTTATTAGAAGAAGAAGAACAGATGTTATTGGAAGCAAATGCAAAAGTTGGGGATGAATTAGAGGAACCAAAAAAAAATGGTTTATTGGGGGTTAAATAATAGACAACAAAGAAATTGAAACCAGATTGTAGGAAAAAGAAATCCAGGGGAAGGAAATCACACCTAGAGTTGAGAGCTTTGGACAATGATGTAGAGGGTCAAGCTAAGATAACAATACTTTTGAGGTCAAGGAAGGGGGGGCCCTTCCCGAGTTGCTATGAAAATCATATCATGGAAGCCCCTAACAAGTAGTGTTTGGTCAAGTGAAGAATGGAAATGGACAAAGAAAATATCTTGTTAATCCAAGAACCAAGCTGACCAATGTTTATTAAGATTTATTTAGGAAAAAAGTTAAAGGTTGGAATGTTGTGGATGCTCAAGTAAATGGGGAATCTAGTGGCATTGCCTTATTTTAGAAAATGCAAACAGTTCAGATTGAAATGCTCACAAAAGGCATGTGTTGTCTCAAATGTTGAGTTCATTGTATATACTCAAAGCTAATGTTTGTACTGGTGAATGTGTATGGTCCAAACTCTTGCATCAGAAAAAGGGATTTGTGCTAGGAAATATAATTTTTTTTGAGGCTTCATCATGGAGAAAATTTTGTCATTGTTGGTGACTTCAATGCAATACTCAATGGCAGTGATAAGAATGGAGGAGTCCATAAAAAATCTGTCTCAAAAGGAATTTTGAGATTGGGTAGAAAGGAATCAATTTCTAAACATCGACTTTAAGAATGGATCATATATGTGGAAAAAAAGAAAGATGCACTTTTGTTAGATTGTTGAAAAGTTGGACATATTCCTATTTAGTGGATGTCTCAATATTTTCCCATTCTTGTTGGAGGATTGCATTGTCCCTTGTGCTTGATCTAATCATCTCCCAATCCAATTGGACATTCTTGGGGATTGCAACCTGGTTCGGTGCCCTTTTAATTTTGAAAATATATGGTTTAAGGACCCTAGTTTTTTAGGGCTAGTGGAAGAATGGTGGAAGGGGTTTCATGTAAATGGATCCAAGATGTTTTTCCTAATAAAAAAGCTCATGTGACTAAAGCAGAGGATAAAGGATTGGAATTGGATGCACTTTAAAAAAAAAATTGATATAAAGACAGCCTTAGAAGTGGATCTACAAAGTCTTGAAGAGGAAATTATCTGGGATGGGATGAACTAGAAGAGCTACCTTAAAGAAAAATATTTGATGGGGGAATATGAAGAAATTTTAGCCAAAGTGGAGGTGTTATGGAGGTATAAGTCTAGAGAGGTTTGGCTTAGAGAAGGAGACAAGATTATGAATTTTTTACACAATAGCACTAAACAACATAGGGGTGTGAATAGAATAACTAGTTTGAAGATTTCAGATGGATCTGTGGTGGAGGACCCTAAACAAATGGCTGAAGAAACAATAAATCTCTTTACCAAGCTGCTAAATAATGTCAAGAGTTTCAAATTTAAGCATCAACAAGCTATGCTTAGGAATATCCCAAAGATAGTATTGGAAGCACAAAATAAAATGTCGAATGAGAAATTCTCGAAGGAAATAACACTGACTCTCTTTCAACTCCACCTGAAAAAATCCACTGGTTCGGATGAGCTTCCTATGGGTTTTTTTCAAAGATTTTGGGGCCTACTTAGGGATGAATTGGTGGAAGCCATTGAGGCTTCATGGAATTCTAGTAATTTTCTTAGAGAAGTTAATAACACATTCATTACATTGATTCCTAAGAGGGAAGCTTCAAAATCATTGGACGATTACAAGCCAGTCTCTCTTTGTAACATGATATATAAAATAATTATGAAAGCAATGTAAAATAGACTAAAACTATTACTTCTAGACATTGTAATAGAAGATCAAAATAGCTTCATTCCTAGAAGATTAATACTGGATGGGATAATTGTTGCTCAGGAAGCCATTCATTTGATTTAGCAATCCAACCAAGCCATCATGGTAATAAAGTTGTCCATAAAAAAATATGTACGATATGGTGGATTGGAGGTTCTTATTAAAAGTTTTGGAGGCCTTTGGATTTAACAAATGATGGTTTAATTGGGTGTTTTTCTACGCCAAGGTTCTTAGTTTTTCTAAATGTCTCTCCTGAGGGCTTTTTTGAAGTGTCTCGGGGGTTGTGCCAGGGTGATCCCATCTCCTTGTTTCTTTATATCTTAATGGCAGATGCTTTGGGTCAGGAAATCACTGCAGGAGTTAATTCTTATTAGATTGATGGCATCGAAGTAACTAGTACACTTTAGGAAATTTCCCATCAATAATTTATCGACGATAGCATGTTGCTTGGCCCAGCTAAAAGGAAAGAGGCTATTCATCTAAATGTGATCTTGAGGAAATACTCTCTAGCTTCGGGGCAGACTATGAAAAAAGACAAATAAGAGGTTTTCTTCTTTAACACAAATGCTCATAAAGAATAAAAGATTTTGAGGATTTTAAACTTTAAGAAAGGATCAGTACCCTACACTTATCTGGGAATCCCCCTGGCCAGAGGCCTTAGATATAATGGTCTCTAGGACCTGCTAAATATCAAGGTTGGGGCAAAACTAAACTCATGGAAAGGAAAATGGTTGTCATGTGAAGGTAGAATTACATTGGTAAAAGTGGTGTTGTCTACCCTTCCCATTTATCTCATGTCAGTTATGGAACTTCCGAGTGGTGTTGGTTTTGATCCGACAAAACAAACCAGACAATTCCTTTGGAAAGACACCGTTGAAAAGAAGATTGCATTGATTACTTGGGATAAACTTTGTAGGACGAAGGAGGATGGGGGGCTTGGATTCAAATTTTTGGATTTTCCAAATAAAGCCCTTGGGGTGAAGCTAGTCTGGCATATGCATTGTGAAATGCAGAACATATTGGTTGGGATTCTACACCACAAATATTTAGATGCTAGTGGCAATGGGGACATTCTGACAATATCTAATCCACCTATGGGTTCATGTATTTGGAACTTCATGCAAAAATGTAAGAAGGTTATTTGTGATTTTTTGACATGGGATATTCATAATGGGAGCAAAGCATTATTTTGGGAGGACTCATGGATTGGTTATTGGAGTTTGGACAATTTGATTAAGGAAAAATAGGTCAAGGAAACTCTAAAACAACTTTGGGGTAGTCATGTCAAGGACTATGTAACTTTGGATGAGGGGAATTTGGTGTTGGGGTGGAAGTGGAAATATTTCACTTGCCTCAATCTTGCATAGAGAGAGTCATAGGCATTGAAAGATGCTCTAAAAAACAAAACCTTGGTTTTTCGTGAAGATGTTGACTCCCTTTTGTGGGCTAGCTCAAAATTAGGCCACTATTATGCAAGGGACAGTTATAGGACTTTATATAGTGGGTGGTGTTTGGTTGGGGAGAGACTCCCATTGCAGTTGTGTTGGAGTAGTGTTTGTCTCCCTAAAGCAAGGATCTTTTCTTGGGAGACAATACAAAACAAGATTTTGATTGCAGATAAGTTTCACCAAATGAGGTATCATGGCCCTTTTAGATGTCTACTGTGTGAAGTGGAGGAATGAACAAGTGACCATTTTTTGCTTGGTCATTCTTAAGCTTAGGAATGCTGGAGGTGGCTATGTGCTAAATTTGGATTATGAGCCCCTCAATCCTAATTTGGGAACCTTGGAAGGAGAGAAATAGGAGGTTGTTTCAAGGGAAAAGTATGGGAATTTCTTCCCTTCTCAACAAAATTGAAGTTGTTCTGGTGGAAATATTGAACACAAAAATATTACAACAGGTGGCCAAAGATAATAATTTTTTTTAATGGGATGCTAGGTTATAGGCTACATGGCCCTTGCTTCAAGTTTCAGCCTAGGTGGGGAATGGTGGCTCTGTGACCAAATAGGAAAAAACGAAGGTGGTTTGGTCCCCACCCTAAGTGGGTGGTTTAAATTGAACTTTGATGGTTCTTTCAGAGGTAACCCTGGGCCATCTAGAGTTGGATGTATAGTGAGAGATTGGTAGGGTGAGACAATTCTTTCCTCGGTGAAATAGTTGTTTGAGGGCACCAACAATTAAGTAGAGTTCATGGTCATTATCCATGGGATCACATTATGTAGAGATCTAGGTAAAGGAAACTATCTATCAAAGGAGATTCAACAATTGTTGTCAATTCCATTCGGCATGGTGATATGTCGAATTGGAAGTTGTGGGCACTGCTAAGCAAGGCTGTGGAATTGTTACAACATTTTGAGCTTAATTTACTATAAATCATATTTACATGGAAGGAAATGGTGATGCTGACACACTAGAAAATGAAGGGGTGGATGAAAAGTAACACTACTACCCATGTAC
This sequence comes from Sequoia sempervirens, assembly GCA_007258455.2. Classification (NCBI taxonomy): domain Eukaryota; kingdom Viridiplantae; phylum Streptophyta; class Pinopsida; order Cupressales; family Cupressaceae; genus Sequoia; species Sequoia sempervirens. The sequence continues at coordinate 559,855,864 of VDFB02105785.1, forward strand.
CACTAGGTGATCCCACAATATTGGTTTATAAGTTTTGGCCAAACTAGACACTAAACTGATTTTTTCTAACTAAATCTTCACTTTTGGGCACCTATAGTGTCTAAACCGTGAGGAATTTGAAGATGATGCAAACTAGTGATTTGTGACATTTTGTCTATAGATTCTAAATATATTTTTTTCAAAATTTTTGGAATTAGATTGTACTTCTTTTTCCATCTCCTTTGAAAACTAGTTTTTACTAGTAAACACCATTTTTTAGGAGTGATGTTCACTGTATAGAACATAACTCTTTTTCTATGAAGGATAAAATTCTACTTTTTTTGAATTTATATTTATAACTATGATATCTAACCCTTTCATTTGGTTTCATAATGTTTTATTGAATATTTTTTCCTTAATCAAGTATTGAATTCAAACCAACTACAATTTAGACATAGGCTTGTGCCATATACAACATAAACTTTTTTTGTGTATCGAAATTCAATTTTTTTTACTAGATCAAGGACATCAATACCTAGCCTACACATATTTTTCAAAATTTTATTTTGATAATTTGTTTTTTTTCACATGTATAGAACAGAGAGCTTGATTTTCGGTGAAAAACCTATGTTTAATAAAACTAAAAAAACAAATACATAATAAAACCAAAACATATTAAAATTATATTTGATTGATAGCTCATTCTGAGGACTACCATCATCCAGTTGGGTCTATGAAGTCTTCATTTTTATCCTCAACTTGAGCTTCAAAGGGAAAAATTTTGTAGATTTTTGGTGCTAGAGAGGGAGAAGGGGGGAAAAGGGGAGTTCTAGCAAACCAAGGTTCACTAGAACCAGGGGGTTCACTCAAACCCCCCTTCTAATGAACCCCCCTTTAATACAATTAAAAAATAAAACCCATTAAAGGGAGGTTCACTAGAAGGGGGGGTTCTAGCAAACCCCCTAAAGTGTTTTCCATCTGAAAATGCATTTTTCCTTCCTCAATGGAATTGTAAACCAATTTTGTGGGTTCCTAGGGCCGAAATTTGTCTACACCACCTCAGATCCATTGTGGCTAGAATCAACACATGGTCTTTTTGATATTCTACTGGTGTGTGGATGTGATCATTCTGTACCTTTGTACCATGACTTGGGATCATATTTTTCCATTAACAAATCTCTATGTATAGAAATAATTTAAGGCATTAATGTTTTCTATCGACTCAGCTTTAGTGTGTCCTTGTATCGACACATGTTGAGTACCACGTTTTGTTGTATTGTCTTGGGGTGATGGGGTTTTGGTTGGAAACTCTTGTGAATTTAGTGCACTAAATATTCTATTTAAGCTTGATAATGATTCTTGGTTCGCAATTCACTAAAGACAATGAAGACTTCAATTAGGCTACGAAGCTCTAGAGGAAAATGGAATTTTTAGTCTTCACCATAGATCATAGACTATAAAAAAATTTCCTCATCAAAGACATTTTCTCCCTTGAGGTCATGAAAATGGTAATTAGTTGAGATTTTTTTGTCTCCTCCAATAGACATCAGGTTAATTTTGACATTTCTTTCCAATTCCTAGCTTGAACATTGCTTGACTTGGAGGTCCCCAAGGTGTGTTGCTTGCTGATGTTGAGGTTGGTTTTTAAGACAACTTTCCTCCAAGATGATCTAGACATGGTTATGGTGGTTGAACTTGGTTTTGGTATTCCTTGGACTGACGACATTGAGTAGATGTTTTGTTTGGGGATGGATGTTGAGCAGCGACCCTTCATCCTAAACTTGGATGAGTGTGGTTCGGATCGTCATAGGTGTTGGGCTTCTATTGGATACAACTTCCTTTGTTAGTGCCTCAGATTGGTTGAGGTCCCTGACATGTAATGGATGGTGGACATTATTGCCACTTTGGAGGAGGAATGCTTCTATTATGATGTCGACTGAACAATTTGATGTCACTAGTTTTTGTATTTGGTTTGTAATTACAATGTTTTGGGGGATGGGATTTTTGGCTAATAATGTGTATTTGGGGTTGGGGTTGCAAGTCATGGTATACTCTCTTGGCCTTGGTTTTTTTGGGGCTAACAACATGTAAATATTTTGAATATCAATACTATTCATGTAACTTTGATTGTGTATTACAATCAATTTAAATATAGAAAATGAAGAAAAATAGTTATAGTCCTTATTTATATTGATAATGATTCAAGGAAATATTCAATATACATTTGGTTTGCATGAAATTGGTATGTTGCCTATATGATTCAATCTCCATATGTACAATAACAATGCTAGTTTATTGTTGCCTAAATTTATCATAAAAATAAATATATTTATAAGATGTTATGGTCACATTAATAACTATAATAATTTAATATAATTATGTATAAGAGTGAATTTGTACCCCTTATGCAAATTGGGCCCTTTTTCCCTTCTTCACTTTAGAAAACAAAATTCAAAGGATAAATTCCACATAAGCTCACTGCCTTCATTCCACTTGGTAGTTTTTTTGTGTGTCGGCAAAGGAATAATTGTCAGGGACGCCTACGTGACACATAGACATCTGCTCAGTGTGCTTACGTCCTTGGAAAATTCCCACGTTTGAAGCCTACAGAGGCGTTACACTTCCCATTGGAGGTTGATATGTAATTTCCCCTTCAACTACTGACCCGAATATGGTCGTCTTCTTCATTCTCTCCTTCAAATTCACTCCTTCTACATGATTTTCAATCTCCTTGCATCTTCTAAGCACTCAACTTGATCATTCTCCAAGAATTCTAGCATTCACTCCTTGTATTCTAAGCATTCAAGCAGCACTTTTGTACTCCATAACAATAGTAAGAACACTCTATCAACTCTGTAGAGCAAGTGTGGAACCAACACCATTGCGGCGGAGGCTTGAGTCCTCTCATTATCTCCTCCATTAGCCAGTGAGCTCTTAGTGGAGGTGGTAAGCTTTCTACTCCTTTCCTCTACGATTTGGTGGGTAGAACCCTACTATTTTTATAGTATTTTTGTGTTCTTTACTTAATTTCTTTCTTTATCATACATTTCTCCATTATCACTCTCTTGGTTGTCCATGGAGGTGGAAACACCTAAATGGGGGTGTGGCTGAGGTAGGCCCCTATACAACCACCCAACAATTTTCCTCTTCATTGTGTGTAGGTGGACATATTACTTGGAGCTAGCTAGCAAACAAGATTTTTAGTGAGATCATTCTTGTCACCCTAGCATTAATTTACTTTATCACATTTATCTATACATTTCGTATTTCATAGTGTTAATTTTTTCTCCTAAAAACTACTAGCTAGGTCGTTAGTCCATTTTATAGTGTTTAGCCTTGTCTCTTTAGTCCTCTGGTCATACAGGCACTAGTGCACCTGAGAGACACCAGCGTTCCCCATTGTCGTCCTAGAACCGTGCTTTTGTCCTGAGGTAGAGAGCTTCCTAAGGTGTAGTGTTAAACCTGAAAGTTGGCTCTCCTAGCCCCATTCTATGTTTCGGGTTTGTAGAGTGATTTAAGGACCTTATAGTCCTCATCATTCTCGTCCCACATTTCCTAACACCCCTTTAAGCTGAGGTAAGTTAGGGCAGCCTTCTGCTCTTAGCCCTCCATGATTTGGGGCCTTGAACATGGTTCGTCCCCCTCATATTTTTGGTGAACCTGACGTGAACCATTTTGGTTTCATTTTGTGATACTGAAAGTTCCTTTCCTCATATTCTAGGAGAATTGTAGGTGTGAGTGTTGTGAGTTTTTCACCTTACAACCCAACCTGCAACCCCTAGTTGGCGTAGTTGGAAGGTTTCGAAGGTGTTGCATAACAAAACCTTAACTAGATCACCATCTTATCCTTTGGCCTTTAGGGACTCCGTGAGAGTATCATCTAGTGTGCGTAATGGAGTTTTTCCTGCATCAACCTATCCCCTCTATGCAACCTGTGGATAGTGGTACTAGTATAACCTTCACTTCATAGGACTTGCCGATGGGTTTTAATAAGGGAACCATCTCCTCTCTACATCCATGCATGAATCAAAAGAAACATCATAGTGGGTGTTCTCGTCGATCTAATGTCTCAAGTAAACATCATAATCGAGGAGATCATGATAATTAACTTCTTACATAAAGATGGATATGATGCACTTGTGAGCACCATCCGCACACATGACGCACTTTATGTGCCCCCTTTGAGTAGTATTGTCCTATTGGTCTTGGTTGGACCTAAATCTGTGAATCTTTTGTTTGACATTATCTCTGGGTTTAAACTATTTAGAGTGAAGTTGGGTATCCCTTGGTTAGTAGCTATGAACGCAGTTCCCTCAGTCATGCATAAATGTTTAAAATTTATCCACAGGGGTTTTGTGCATATAGTTCATGACACGGATTATAAACCATCGATTGCTCATGGTAGCTACTCTTTGGACTATTCTTGGCCCATTCCCGTTGGTCCTCTCTCGCCTAGAATGGACCTCTTGCATCAAACGTATCAGAATTATAAGAAAGGGTGCCTAAGTCCAAAAGTGAGATACCTCTTCGTCACCTTATATTGTTTCACATAGGGATTGCCTAAAATTTGGCAGTGATGTTGCCAAGGCATGTAGGAGGGAAGAAGAGAAGCGGTCCTGAGATCCTCCTTCTTCCTCTTCCATTATTCAGCCTAATGCTTCCTCTCGCCCTAGTGAGGTGCCATCGTATTTCGTTCCATGTTTATGAGAGAATCCTATGGTTCTTTCTTAGCAAATGCCCAAGCGTCCCGTGTTTGAGCTTCTTGTTTTTCCTAGGGATCCTAGGCCCATTCGGTATAACAGGAAGAAAGGCCCCCATGGAGATTCCTTTTTGTCTCGACCTTTGTGGCCTCCTATTTCTCTTGCTCCCAAAGTAGTGAATGGGAAGTGGCCCACTGCTGAGGCACTTGAGCTGACTCCCCCCACTACTTCTCAACCTACCCCTCCTACTCTCGTTCAACAGTTGTTGGTGTGAATAAGTCTTGTACCCAGTTTATTGCTTTACTAGGGACTTAGGGGACTTAATTCACATGTTAAGTTTACTTAGGACATTAGTTGTATCTTCTAGAAGTCTTAGTTGAATTATCTATACTTTGCACTTTCCTAGGTAGTTATGAGTTAGTTGTCTCATGTGATAGGATTAAGACACTTGTCATGATCTTGTATTATCCTATCTTTCATCCTTTCCTTTATAAGTAAGGTATCTCTAGCATATTTTGCATTGTATTGTATTGCATAGATCATATTGTATCATATTGCAATCCTTGTTTGGTGGAACAACATCTTCCATTGTTTCTTCTCTCTATATCTTTTGGAGGTTATTTGGAATTACAAATTGAAGATCTTGGGTTGATCACTTCAACATGGTATTAGAGCTTTGAATCTAGAAAACCCCTTCCAAATTTTTTTCATTAGAGAGTTTCCATCAGGTTTTCTATTGTGATTTGAGCTTCTCGTATCCTATATTGCATGTATGAATTTTGGTGAGATCTGGTGATTGCAATTTTTTTGGCTATAGTGGTAGTATTTTAGGTTGTCCCATTGCATGCAGGAGGCTCGAGAAAGTCAGATTTGGCTTTTGTTTCACTCAATTTGTCCACCATTTTCATTTTTTGTAAAGAAGGGTTTGAAGCTTAGATCTGGTGAACAACTTTTTATAGGAGCTTTTTTGGCAGAAAATAAGCCTTCCATTGCGTCCAGGTGGTCATTTCTTATTATTTTGATATATAATTTGCCTATATTCGGAAAAAGTTGTTTTCGGTGAAAAAAAAATTTAGTTAAAGGGTCATACGGCCCTCCGACCTACATAGGTACAACAAAAATATTTTTTAATTACAGAAAAAATTCATTAAAAAAAAAAATTAGCGATATTTAATTTTAAAAAAATTGAAAAAAATTGTTGATTTTAAATTTTTTGGGTATATATTAAATTTGCAGAAAAAAGTTTTTTGGCCATTTAATTTGTTTGCAGGGCCAACCTGCAAAATTTTGCGGGCCCACATTGCTCGATGCCCTTATTTTTTTCCGTTATTTTATTATATTTGTTTTAAAAAAAATTCAAAAAAATTTCAAAAATTATAAAAATTTGTTTAAGCGCTTGATAGCAGACTTAAAGTCTGTGGGATTATTACCCCCGCTTCTAAGCCTAAGCTATCGAGGGAGACCACCAGGAGAGTGGTTACATAATCACCAGATTAATCACCAACAAACCACCACCACGTAACAGTTTCGATAATTACCAATTGCATGTGACCAGATGCGATGGAACTGCTAGTGGTTAAGGGAACCATCATTTTTTTTAACTGTGTAGCCTGCGGTCACGTGGATGACTGACTGCAAACCCCTAGGGGCCAAAATTTTTCTCCTGGTTAGCATTCTTTTTTTGCCCCTGTTTAGTCTTTAAAGTCCCTCTTCTAGAGTTTTTTTTCAATTTTGCATAACTTTTCTCCACCATGTTGAATTTTTTCAAACAAGATATCGTTGGAAAGCTGGTTCGACGAACTTCGCAATGGTGTAGGTGATTTTTCCAGATTTTGACATTTTTTTCTAGTTTTTCAGCTCGAAGGTACAAGTGCATTTATTGCTTGTAATTGGCATAACTTTTGCATATGAAGTCAAAATTTGGCAATTTTTTTTTGAAATTGCTTAGAAAATTGCAAGGAATTTGTTTGTAACTTCTATTTCAGTGTTGGAAAGCTCTTTTTTCTGAAAATTGTAAAAATCATTGTGTTATAGACAGCTGATTTGAGCTTGTCACTTGTAAAAATTGCAAACTTTCTTCATTGTAATTTGTTGCGGGGGGGGTTGCAAATTGAGTTTTAATACATTCTAGGGGTGAAAGGTACAATTTAAGTACCACATTGTCTTCTTTCTTTTGGTGTTCATGGTGGATCTAAGGAAAATTAAACCACTCACTCCACACAATTATCATACATGGAAGCTAAAAATGACTCAATTGTTACAATCTAAGGGTCTATGGCCAATGTTAGATGCAGAACAACCTGAATTCACAAGGTATTATGAAAAATTTGTCCATAGATGTAAAATGGATGAAGCAAAAGGGCTCATTGGCTTACATGTATCTGATAACTTGTTTCATATTTCAGAGTGTAAAACACCTAAGAATGTTTGGGATAAACTTGAAGAATTGTATGGTAAAACAAATCACTTCAGAGCCTGGCAGCTTCAAGCAGATCTCCAATCACTCTCTCTAGATGCATTTCCTTGTACAATTCAAGATGACTTTGTCACAATTGAAAGGATGTGGGCATGATATATCTAGTGATGAATGTATCTTCTTGATTCTGTCTAAGTTAAAGGGCCCTTATCAATTCTTCTACTTTCTATTCAACTATTCATTAATGTGATGGGAAAGATTATAAAATACCTACATTTGAGTTGTTTTGTGAGCATCTTACTATGGAGGAGGCCAAGTTGATTCAGTTGGATGCACTACCTTGTTCTAAGAATCATGCTCTAATGGCTCAATCATCCAAGGGTAAAGGAAAGAATAAGAAGAAGCCCAAGTCAGAATCATCTTCAGGTAGTGAGAATCCCTCCAAATTTGAAGCTGAAGAACAATTAGAATTCCACTCCATCTCCTTCTTCTACCTCTGTATATTCTTCTTCCAAGTCCAAGAAAAAGAAAGGAGATCCTTCTTCATTTTGTGGAAAAATTGGGCATTGATGCAACTCGTTGTTTTAAGAGATTGGAAGCCTTAGAGGAAGCTATGAATAAGCACAACATTTTAGTGGCTAAGCCTTCTTCCATGGGAAAAGGACAAGCTCTTTCAGCACAAGCCATTCATTCATCTTCAGATAGTTGGATTCTTGATTCAGGTGCTTCACATCACATGACCAATTCATGTGATCTTGATTCCATTGTTCATACTTCCACTTCTTAGATTGTAGTTGGGAACTCTTAACAAATTTTAGTTTTGGGGTTAGGCTTCATTCAGTTGCTAGATGGGTGCATTAAGGATGTTATTCTTGTTCCTAATATTTTAGTGAATCTACTTTCCATAAATCAAATTTGTCATTCTAGAGATGGGAAGTCAGTTGAGTTTACTCCACAAAATGTGACTATTAGACAGTTGTAGGATCCTGAGAAGGTAGTTTCTACAAGGATAGTTGATCATGAGAACCATTTGTATCAATTTGATGGCTTTGAGTCTTCATCAGGTTCATGTTTTGTTGCTCATGTCGATTCAATGAGCAAGATTTGGCATGAAAGATTTGGGCACTTGAACTATAGATATCTTTAGCAGATGCAAGCACATAACTTAGTGGTTGGTCTTCCAAATATCTCTTGCACGGATGGTGTTTTTCAAGGTTGTGTTCTTAGAAAGTCACATCAAGATCCTTTTCCTAAGGTTCAAGCTACATGTGCCAGCACACCCCTTGAGTTGGTCCATAGTGATCTCATGCCATTCCCAACTCCTTTTTCAGGGGCTAAGTATGTGCTCACATTCATTGATGATTCTTACTAATGGACATGGGTCTATCTTCTTAAGCTTGAGAGTGAAGTTATCACCAACTTCAAGACCTTCAAAACATTTGTGGAGAAGTAGTCAGGTTTTTCTCTTCGACAAATACACACAAATAATGTGGGGGAGTATTTCAATCAGGCATTTTAGGAATTTTGCAGTGAGCATGGTATTCTTCATCAGCACACAATTCCTTACACTCCTCAATAGAATGGTGTGGCGGAGAGAAAGAATGGGACTCTAAAGGAAATGGCCAATTATATGATTCAGTCTATGTCCATAGCTCTAGTATTTTGGGCCGAAGCTGTCAATTGTGCCAACTATATTTAGAACCGTATGCCCCACAAGGTAGCTCGGAATATGACCCCTAAGGAGGCTTGGTCTCATCACAAGCCTAATGTATCCTTATTTAGAGTATTCGGTAGTGAGGCTTGGGTATTCATTTCAGATGTTCAGTGTAAATCCATAGAGAAGAAGATTCAGTGGTACATCTTTGTCAAGACTATTGTGAGGATGTGAAGGGATATAGATTGTTTGATCCTAACATGCATGAAAGGTTCATTTTTGACTTGATGATCAGTTTGTTGAGTCCTTCACCTAGATAGATCCTCCTTCGACTTCTTCATCACAACCTACTCAATATTCTTTAGTTGATGATTCTTCGCTACTTGAGGAAGATTTTGATGATGGTCTTGATGCACCTCCTCCTTAGTCAGCCACTAGGCCACGATGGGCTCGAGTTACTCTTAAGGAGGTTGGTCCTCTTGTTGGTGATCCCATAGATACTTGTTGCACTTGTTCTCAGATTGTAGGAATCAGTCTTTTGAGTCATATTGTTTCAGATGATCCTTAGAAGTTTTTTAGATACTTTAGGTATTCCATAGTGGGATAGTGCTATGGATGATGATTATTCTTCTTTGATGAAGAATCATACTTGGGATCTTGTGCCTCTTCCTAAGGGAAGAAAGTTGGTTCAGTGCAAGTGGGTGTATCATACCAAGTATGCATCAGATGTTTCCATTGGAAAGTACAAGGCTTGTCTTGTTGCAAAGGGATTTTCTCAGGTTGAAGGAATTGACTATTTTGAGACCTTTTCTCTTGTTGCCAAGATGGATTCTATTCACCTTGTCCTTGCTATAGCTGCATCACAAGGATGGTCATTATTTCAGATGGATGTGAAGAGTGCTTTCTTGCATTGGGATCTTCATGAGGAGATCTATATGGAGCAACCACCAGGTTTTGTGCAGGACTCTTCACTTTTTTGTAGGCTTTGACATTCATTGTATGGTCTCAAACAGGCCCCTTGAGCTTGGTATGAGAAGATGGATAGTTTCTTTCTTGCTTCTAGCTACACTCACTATCATTTTGATCCCAAAGTTTATACTCAGAGACATGGAGAGGATCTACTCATACTTGTGCTCTATGTGGATGATTTGATTCTCACAGGGAGTTCTACTTCCATGATTCAGAGTACACAATGAGCATTGATGGAGTTATTTGATATGACTGACCTTGGTCTTTTTCATTACTTCCTTGGTCTTTAGGTTCATCAAACTTATGAGAGGATCTTCATTTTCCAATAGAAGTATGCTCTTGATTTTCTTCAGAGATTTGGCATGGTTGATTGCAAGCCTCCCCTACTCCATTCCAATTAGGTGTTGTACTATCTACCAGTTGTGCTACTCCTACAATTGATCATACCTTGTATCGGTAGTTGGTTGGTAGTCTTTTGTACTTGACACATAGTCATCCTGATATTTCCTTTGTGGTTGAACTTGTCTCTTGCTTCTCACAAGAGCCTCATGAGAGTCACTAGAAGGTTTCCAAACATATCTTGAGATACATTTAGGGCACTACTCATTTTAGCATTCATTACACTTCAATTGCATCTCAGACTGTGGGCTTCACTACTCAGATTGGGCCAGCGATATCAATGATCAGAAGTCTACTTATGGCTTTGTCTTTTTCCTTGGTTCTAGTCTGATTGCATAGTCATGCAAGAAGTAATTGTTATTGCATTATCATCGATAGAGGCTAAGTATCAAGGTGCAGTGTTGGCTAGTGAGGAGGTTTTGTGGCTTCGTCAATTGATGAATGAGTTTGGATTCCCTTCCACTTAGCCCACTACTCTTTGGTGTGACAATCAGAGTGCCATTCATATCTCTTGCAACCCATTGGAGCATCAACATACTAATCATATTGAGATCCACATGAAATTCATCACGTAGCTCATCCAAGATGGCATTCTTAGCTTGGAATATTTTCCTACAGATTAGCAGGTTGCATACATCTTCACTAAACCTTTGGCACCGCCTGATTATCTTCAGTTGCAATCAATGCTTGGGGTGAAGGAAGTTATCCTTGGGAGGTCTTGAGGAGTCCTTCCTTCATCAATTTTTAGTTTCTCTTCAACTTTTTCTCTCTTTTGGAGAGGAGTTTTCTCCCATAGGGTTTTTCTCCTTTTCTCTACTTATGAGATTTTTTTTTGTTTTGTGCATGGGTACCTCATTAGGCCTTATTGTTGGGACCCATCTTTTGCATTTTTGCATTGGTTTTTTCCTCCCTAAGTTGCACTTAAGTGGGGGTGTTGGTGTGAATAATTCTTGTACCTAGTTTATTCCTTTACTAGGGACTTAGGGGACTTAATTCACATGTTAAGTTTACTTAGGATATTAGTTGTATCTTCTAGAAGTTTTATTTGTGTTATCTAGAATTTACACTTTCCTAGGTAGTTATGAGTTAGTTGTCTCATGTGATAGGATTAAGACATTTTTCATGATCTTGTCTTATCCTATCTTTCATCCTTTCCTTTATAAGTAAGGTATCTCTAGCATATTTTTTGTTGTATTGTATTGCATAGATCATATTGTATCATATTGCAATCCTTGTTTGGTGGAATAGCATATTCCATTGTTGCTTCTCTCTATCTCTTGTGGAGGTTATTTGGAATTGTAGATTGAAGATCTTGGGTTGATCACTTCAACAGGAGTTTGTTCCTCTGCCACAAATGGATGTAGTGGACACTCCCATGGTTGAGCAAGAGCCTTTTATTCCTTTGCAACCTCTAACCTCCGATTCAAAGAGTCACAAAAATTTCCTTGCATGCAAGCGCAAGTGTCGATGAAAGGATCTCATGGATGAGTAGACTTCCTTACAAAGGAAGGAAGAGGAGATGACTGCCCCTATATTAGGGCCTCCTGTTGTGTCCTCCTCTCTCCTCCCCTCTTCTTCCATTCAAACTAGCTTTGTATCACTTCTGGCTTCCTCTACGAGTATGAATGTTCCTGACCCTAAAAAGGTGTAGGTGTTCATTGCTCCATCAATGGAGCTACCTTTGTTGATATCCCTCTCATATATCCAGCCTTTCCTGAAGCCAGTGGATATGATGAACACCTTGGTCATATCTATTGTGGTTCTTTCCTCCTCCTCTTCCTCTACACTTCTTTCCTCATCTATGGGGATTTTTCCTCCTCCAACGAAGTAAAAGGTAGAGTGTGGTCCTCCTAGCAACAAAGGACATAAGAGGAGTCCACCTTCTCTGAAGGGTGGCCTCGCACTGACTTGTTTTATCCTAGTAATAGAACCAATCCCAACTTCCCCTAAGTTTATCACTATTCCCTAATCATTCGGTGAGCTTAGAGGTGAACCTCAGGTGCAACCTTTCCCATCCATTGAAGTAAAACATGACACTTCTGTAAAGTGCATGTTTAAATCTCTCGATGAGGTTCTAGCCTTATCGACGATCTTTGCAAAATCGCTGACCTTAGCTCCACAAGAGCTCGATAAAGAGGACCTTGTGGGGCCCTCTTCCTTATCCCTTGTTGCGAGAGGGTTGGATGCTCCTCCTCTTAACATCCCACCACTACATGCTCATCGCCCTTCCCCCTACGATGATCTAGAGTGGGAAGTGGAAGAACTCTTGGTTGATTAGTGTTAAGAGGGGGCCTCTTCTTTATCTTTAGATTAGATATGTGTGTGTTGTGACGTCTTCCCCCATAATCATGTTATTTGTGCTTGGATGACCCTCATCACCCCTATTGGTGCTTGGATACATGAGTGGTTTTTGTGTTGTAAACCTTCCTCTGTTTGTATCATCATTCTTCCATGTTTGTGACTTGATTTTCGATAAATTGGGGATGATGCAAAGCGTTGGGGGCATTTAGGCTTCCCTTCCATGTTGACCCATTTTTTAATTTTTTCTTTGTCTTCTCATGCATTCTTCACATGGTTTTATATAGTAGGGGGTTGATGACAGTTCATTTTATATACTATCACTATACATACATACATATATATATATTTATATATTTATTTATTTATTTATGACGAGTTTTGACCCCAAAATATCAGGCTACCCCTATGCCCTCTATTTGCATCTTCTTTTATTTTTTGATCTCCCTTTATCTTTCTCTCTTCTTTGCTTGAGTTTTCCCTCTTATGTGTGACAACGCCTCTTCTTCAACATTTTAATTTTCAGAAAATGCATTCGTTGTCAATGAATCTTTTCTTGGAAATCCTTATAAACGTTCCTTTTTTAAAACAACATTCATAATTAGGAATCCTTTATAAAGAACTTGAGAATTTTCTCCTGAGGTCAGAGTGGCTATAACCTTCCCCTCGTGTGGGGGAATTATCTTCCTTTACGAGGTGATTCCTTGATGATGAATTGATTCAAGAAAAAGACATCTTCTCAATTTTGAATAATACATCCCTTGAGTGGACCCCTTCTTCATGCCAGGGTTCCCAAGGGACCCCTTTGAAATTTTTCCAAATTGTCGACGGTTTGTGCGACTGTCCGCTTGCATGCCTATGTGGCCGCTTTTTGACATGTTCTATCTACAAGTAAACATGTCACTTCATGGGTGCGCCTATGAAGCTGCTTTTTGACTCTATGAAGTCCACTTTCCTTGGGTTTCCTTCATGTGATATATCTTGGGGGATACCTCCCTATAGGTCTGTGGGCCTGTAGGACACTTCCTTTGAGCTTCCTCCATGCGAGAGATCTTGGGGGTGGCTCCCCCATAGGTCTGCGGGTCTATATGATGATTTCTTTGGTTTTCTTCATGCGAGAGATCTTGAAGGACACCTTCCCTATAGGTTTTTGGGTCTTTAGGGTGCTTTCTTGGCTTCCTCCATGTGATACATCTTGGGGGACACTTCCTTGCAGGTCGACGGCCTTGTAAGGTGCTTTTCTAGGTATCCTCCATGTGAGAGTTCTTGGGGGACACCTTCCTTACAGGTCTATGGGCATGTAAGGTGCCTTCTTCATGGGGCTTCCTTCATGTGAGAGATATTAGGGGTTACCTCCTTGTAGGTCTGTAGGCATGTAAGATGTTTTCATTCTTTAGCTTCATAGTTCTATGGGGCTATGAAGTCCTTTGCTTGTCTTTCACTCTCGAGTTTTCCAAATCCTGGTCTGCTTCCTTGATGGTTCAGGTATACATTTCTAACTCTACTACTTCTCTGATCTATTTTATCAAAGCACTCATCAGTATTCGTGCTCGCTAAAGTGGGGGAAAAATGTATACGAGCGAATTTGCACCCCTTATGAAAATTCCCCTTTTTCCCTTCTTCACTTTAGAAAACCAAATTCAAAGGCTAAATTCAGCATAATCTTGTTTCCTTTGTTCTACTTGGTAGTTTTTTGTGTCAACAGAGGAATAACTGTCAAGGACACCCATGGTGCACAAACGTCCACGTGGCACACTTACGTCCCTAGAAAATTCCCACGTCCGAAGCCTACTGAGGCATTACACTTCCCATTGGAGGTCAATTTGTAATGCCCCCTTCAACTAACTGACCCGAATATGGCTATCTTCTTCATTATCTCCTTCAAATTCAATCCTTCTACATGCTTTTCAATCTCCTTGCATCTTATAAGCACTCAACTTGATCATTCTCCAAGCATTATATCATTCACTCCTTGCATTATAAGCATTCAAGCAACACTTTTGCACTCCATAGTAGCAACAACAACATTTTGTCAACTCCGTAGAGCAAGTGTGGAACCAAAACCATTATAACAAAGGCTTGAGTCCTTTCTTTTTCTCCTCCATTAGCTAGTGATCTCTTGGTGGAGGTGGTAAGCTTTCTACTCCTCTCCTCTACAATTTGGTGGGTAGCACCCTACTTTTTTTGTAGTGTTTTTTTGTTCTTTACTTCATTTCTTTCTTTATCATATATTTCTCCATTATCACTATCTTGATTGTCCATGGAGGTGGAAACACCTAAATGAGGGTTTGACTGAGGCAGGCTCCTATACAACCACCCAACAATTTTCATCTTCATTGTGTGTAGGTGGACGTGTTATTTGGAGCTAGTTGGTGAACAAGATTTTCTGTGAGTTCATTCTTGTCACCCAAGCATTAATATACTTACTTTATCACATTTGTCTATACATTTCGTATTTCATAGTGTTATTTTGTTCTCCTAAAAACCACTAGCTAGGTTGTTAGTCCATTTTCCAGTGTTTAACCTTGTCTCTTTAGTCCTCTAATCATACAAATGCCAACACACCTGAGAGACGCCAATGCATTGTGTTTTTATCCTAGAACCACACTTTCATCCTCAAGTAGAGAGCTTCTTGAGGCACAGTGTTAAACCTAAAAAATTGGCTCACCTAGCACCATTCTGTGTTTCAGGTCTGTAGAGTGATTTAAGGACCTTATAGTCCTCATCATTCTCGTCTCACATTTCCTAACACCCCTTTAAGTTGAGGTAAGTTAGGGAAGCCTTCCACTCTTGGCTCTCCGTGACCTAGGGCCTTGAACGTGGTTGGTCCCCCTCTCTTACAAATTATAACATTCCTAGATTTCCTATATACCTATTCATGAGCTATTCATTCAAAATATGGCTTCTCTCCCTTGACATTTCTTAGTTCCTAGCAAACACATAGATAGGCCCTTTGTGGAGGATTACCACCTCTCCTCCTTGTCTTGTAGACTTTGATGAGAATATTTCCTAGACTGTTGTATGAAGGAAAAATAATGGTCTTCCCAAATTTATCTCCCAATCTCATACTAGATAAAAATGTGAATATTGAATAGGGTTAGGTTTGGAATTATCTAGGTTGGATCCCAGGGCACCCAATTATTTTCTTATTTTTAATTATTATTATGCTTGGTAGCTTGGCTATAGTTGTATCTCACACTAATTCATTTTTTGGGTTGGTTGGTTTGCCTCCTATCTCATGGTACTTATTCAATTTTCCTATTGGTTGTTCTATTGTACAAGGGTTTGGGCCCTTTCAAATCCCCTTTTTTTATCAATATCAAAAACTATAATAAGATGTGCTCATATAATACAATAAATGGTATACTCATGAAATCTATCTTTCCAAGGCATTAAAGCCACATTTCATGCTCTACTTTTGAAAAGATTGGTCAAAATTTTTATTTTTAATATGAATATTATACAACTACAAAAAATTACACATATGGAGAACTAAATGAAACATTCAAAATTATTCTCCCATTATGCCCTAAAAATTTATGCCTATTGACAAATCAATGATACTTCTAGATTTTTTTTAGTTTCAACAATCTTATTCACTTCCTCTAATTACATCAAGAGGTGTAACTATAATGGTAGTAAGGGGAAAATTGTAATGGTGTGAATGTGTTAATAAAATCCCCTTAACTTAAATTTCATAGTCATTTTTATGTGAAATTATTAATCGTTAATAATAAACATAATATCAATTATACCATTTAATAATAAACAAAATATTAATAACCCTTTATTACATAGAGAAACCGCTACAAATAATTGTTGAGTGAAACAAAATATATTCAAATTACTATGTTTGAACTATCTTTCATTAACTATTTTATAATTATTTGTGTATTATTTATTTTATTTCCATGAAAAAATAAAAGAGCTATTGAAATAGAAGTTAAACTAAATGATTTATTTTTATTTAATTTCTAAAAAACTATTAAAAATAAAATAGCTCTTCAATTAAAAAAATAATGTCTAAAATAAAATTATTCTAAGCTTAGTGAGCTAGCTTAAGTGGTTGAGTGTTAGTGTTGCATGCTCACTCATAACCTCCTTATTGGATTAGTCGTCATCAAATTTGGCTACCAATTCACCCTATGCACCATGCATATATTTGAGGAAGTATTGAAGTGTTTTCTACTATCTTTATTCAGGAAAATAAATAAATAAAATATTTCTTAAGTAAATATTAAAATAAATAATCTCTATATTTTTGTCTTATCTATTTACTTATTTATTTATAGTCAGAAAATAATTTATTCATTTAACTTTTAAAAAATTGTGCATAATTTTATGATTTTTTAAATACTATTGAAAAATTAAATAGTTCTTTAATAAATAATAAATAAAGTAAATATTGTCTAAAATAAAATAGGTCTTAACTAAAATTTAAAATTAATATTTATATATCTCTTCTTATCTATTTATATGTCTATGCATGTGTATAGTAGTTTTAAGAGAAATTTAAAAATGATATTCATATACATATTGTAAAAGAATATTTTAATTATATTAATCTAAGTTAATAAAAAGAATACACACAATTACACAAATTTTAGTGTAACTTAATTTATAACATATGCCAATGATGAAGTAATAAATGATAATATATATTCTCAACTAGCATAGTTATCTTAAAATACATCTATTTAAAAGATGTTATAAATAATTATCTTTGTTAGTGTAGGTTTTTTATTTTCCTTATGTTAGGGAATATTTATTTTCCTACACACATTATTAAGATTGCTTAGGTTATATTAGAATGGTTAGGATGAGGACATGTGGCATAATCCATCAATCACATGTGTCACTCACACCCACCTTTGGGTAGTTGAGTCTTACACCCTCTTTGGATTATTATGCCACCTCTCATAACCATTTCTTGTCTTTACCTAAGTAGGCATAACCATGTAATCCGGAATTTATCAAGTAGGTAAAACTCCCACCTATTATGGGCACTTGGAAGTTATTAATCCTCTTGGAATTATTTGTCATTATTTTGCTATATAAACAACACTCACCCCTCCCCTTGGCTAGTAATATGGAATGCTAGTTTAGTGCTAAGGGAGTGCCGAATTTATTCATCTCTAGATCTCTTTGCTTGCTTTCCTTCAATCATTTTGATCTTGGGTGATTTCACAACCAAATCTAACAATCTTTAGGTGCATATTTATACTATAACAAATTTAATGTAGGTACCTCAAGATGAGTATATCTTGATGTCTTTTAGATAAATGTATTAAAAATATGATACTAGTTTCCATCCAATTATAACTTTCTTAACAAATGTTTCCAGGGAGAGGAAGGTAGTCCCTATTCTTGATCCTTGTTCATAAACCCTCCCTCTTGTAAATAAATTTTAATTGAATAAAAAATATTTTAAAATAATTATAAATTTTAATTATTTATTTTTAGTATAATTTTATAAAATTAAAATTATTTAAAAATAATGAAAATAGTAATGTATTAATAAAAAATCTAGAGCCACTTTATTAAAAGGAACTTTGATACCTACCTAATGCTCATGATCTTACTTTGGAAAAACACATTAAAGGCCACAATTTTTGGAAACTAAGTAGTAAGCATGTATAAAAATTGATGTTGCATGTAATGATTTGCAACATTGCACATACATAATGTTACTCATAAATAAGGAAGTATGGATGGTTAGCGCATGTCTCCTAGCAAAATACCCTAACAAGTGTAATCACCATCTAATAATGATGAAAAATGTTTAGTAAGGGCTTACCATAAACTATTATTGTGAAATAAGGTCACAAAATGCATATTTGAAGTTACTACATTGTTCAAAATGAGGTCAACAAGGTGCAACTATAATAACTAGAAGGACTTGGCAGCAAGGTTACTTGAAGCAGTTTGAGCTTATAAGAAAACCTAGACAACTACAACAGGCTTCACACCATATGAATTGGTGTATGGAAAGCAGGCTATCCTCCCCATTGAGTTTGAATATAAGACTATAAAAAAATACAACTAGGAATGTATAATTTGCAACACAAAAAGAAACATTGCATAATATTATTGCCTTGGATGAAATACAAATAGAGGAAATTCATCTTACTGAAATAAAATACAAAAACAAAGGATGTGATGACATGATTAATTCAGAAGGACTAAATAGTTCAACACAGGTGATTGGGCCTTTCTTTATGACTCTCGATATAAAGACTATAAGAGGAAGTTACATGATCCATTTCTAAATTGTAGTGTCAAAAAAAGTAATCCTCTTTCACACTTAATTTGGATAATTCACATAAATTTGAATTAATTATATCTTGGAATAGTGTTGTACACATTCACATCATTCTAGGGTCTTATTTAATTAAAATTTACCTTAAATTCTCCTTTGCAAAAGTGTTGTAAAGTGTTATAACAAACTTTCATACTTTTATAGGGTTTATTTAATGAATTAAGACTAATGGTCCCCTTTAAATGAAATGTACCTAATGTGTACCCTATTTAGGTTTTGTGAAGTGTTGTAACACACTCTCACATTTATCTAGGGTCCTTTTAATTAATTGTGGTTAATTGTAGTTAATTATCCCCTTTAATTCAAATTTAAGCCTCATTTATGACACCTCTCAAGGATCTATCCTGACACCCACAATTCAAATTTCATAAAAATTAATTGGAGAAAATATTGGTGCTAGGACCCATTTTCCATAAGTGGCAAATGGGTCCTCCCTATATAGGACCCCCTTTTATCAGTTGATTCTAAATGGGTTTTTAGTGATCTTTCCATCCCCTGAGGTTAGGTCCTCAAAAATTGAGCCAAGACCCATTTGCCCTAGGTTACGAATGGGGCCTCCCTTAATGAGGACCCCCTTTTTGAATTTCATTGTGGAGAAAATCTAATAATGTTTATCTCTATATTTGGTGTCGGCTTGAATTGTTTGAATTTCGAGGTTAATCTCCTAATTTAGTATAAATAAGGGGTTAATTCACCTTGTTTCACCTAGCAAGTTTATGAAGCATTCAAGAAATTTCAAGAGAGCATTATAGAGCACTTCAAGAGTATTTTCGAAGGCATATCAAGGCAGATTATCAAGTGTTTATTGCAGCAAGTCAAGATCATATCACCATGTCAAGGGTTTAGTGCATTCATGCATGTTGTTGAACTAAGATTGTGAGTGTAACATTGAAGATCTACTTGCAAGCATTGTTTCACATCATATTCAAGGATCAAGATCTACATTCTTCATGGCTACTACATGTTAGATTGTCGATTTACATTACAATACAACATCCAAGGTATCTACATTGCATCATTTCATGTTTCATGCTTCAATTTCTTTATTTCATCACTTTGTTTAATTACCTACAAGGGGTTTGACTTAGGAAAAAGCATTTTCACTAAAAATCAACAATTTTTTCTCTCACTGAATTTGTTTTTGTAGATTAATAGGTTGAAGATCAAGTGGAGAGCAAGTTTAGAGAAAAATTGCCAAAGTTGTCAAGTTGCAAAAGTTGTCATTTAAAGTAAAAGAACGAACAATTGAAGCTAGAGAATTAATTACAGGTTTTTGTGAGCTAACAACCAAGAATCTGAGAGTGTAGAAATCAAGGAAAATAACCTAGATCTCAGCTTTAGAAACCCTAACAAGGACCCATTCTCCACTAAATGCGAATGAGTACTTTGTGCCCTAAAAATAGGCTTCTTGCAGCAAGGTAGACACCTCTTTGAGCTCTAAAAACTTCCCTCATATTTTCTATAATAGTTAGGTACCATTTCTGATTGTTATTTGCATCTTTTGGCTCTCATAATTGCATGTGTTTTGTGTGAAAAAACTTAGTGGTTCATCATCTTGTTGATTCATTTTGGTGAACCCTATTTTTCACCTAAACATTAATGGTGAACTTGACATATTGAATATTACAATTTTTTTTATTTTGAAGTCTTTCATTACATCCTAGGGTTAGAGATTGCATTCTTTTACATCCTACATTGAGTAAAGATCTCATTTAGGGTTTCTTGCATTGCATTTACAATTACATCTCATTTAGGGTTTAGATTTGCATTGTTTTGCATCTCTCTAAATATGAAATATATAAAAATAAATCAATCATTATGCATCTCATTTAGACCTCATTTATTTGCATTTCAACATAGGTTCTTGCATTCACCTTTTCATTGCATTTTCACATTACAATTTTGAAAAAACTGAAATTGAAACTCACTATCTTAGACTTAAAACTAAAAGATACTACTGAAAGCTTACAAATCATTAAAAAATAGTTTTAAAATACCTAACTAGGACCCATTCACCCTTATTGGTTAATGAGTCCCTGATTAGGTCAAACCTGCATCTTTTGGCATGTGAAAAGGAATTAAAAATCACTCTGAAATCCACTAAAACATCTCAGAAAAACCTAACCAAGACCCATTCACACTTACTAGTGAATGAGTCCTTGTTAGCTATTGATTTACACTCTTTGGACATTAAAATCTCAGTTTTTAGCTTTTGTTTGGTGCTATTACTATTCTGTTTCAGTTTCCTAATTTTTTGTTTCATCAATTTCATT
This sequence comes from Sequoia sempervirens, assembly GCA_007258455.2. Taxonomy (NCBI): domain Eukaryota; kingdom Viridiplantae; phylum Streptophyta; class Pinopsida; order Cupressales; family Cupressaceae; genus Sequoia; species Sequoia sempervirens. The sequence continues at coordinate 559,876,871 of VDFB02105785.1, forward strand.
TCATTTAGCTTAAATTGCTTCATTTCAATGCATTATTAAAAATTCAAAATTGCATTCAAAAAATTCATTTTCAGTCTATTGCATTGTGTAATCAGTCAATTGCATTGTTTAGAATCTAAAAGTTTCATTTCATTCTAGGTTGTGTATTGCTTCTTTTCCATTTTATGGTTTGCACACTAGGTTTTTAAAACTTGTATGAGCTTTACAACTTGGTGTCCTATTCACAATACTATTATAAGATGTAGTTCAAGGCTCATGTCATCTTGTGATATCCCACTCACTGTGGATCTTGGGTTTTCTAACTCTCTTTCTGATAGTGTTGAGAATCAACCCTCCATGGATCATAGTTTGCATACTTCATTACCCATGACTTCACCCCCTACAACCAATGTTATTAATCTTACCAACACTATCCCTACCATCCCTAATTCCACTCAAGCTTTGGGATCTACCCTAAGTCAAGGTGGAATTCCAATTCCATCCTCCACAATACCAATGTCCATCCCTACATATACTAGTACACAACCCACAACAACATTCCAACCCACAACAACATTTCCAACCTACAACAACCTTTCAACCTACAACAACCATTGAACCAACCACAACATTTACACCCACTAGCACTATGTACACTGCCATAGATATTCCTGCAGAAATTCCTTCCACCTTTGTGCCTTCAAATACAATAATTCCTCAACAATCAAACTCCACCAACCTACAATTCACTAGTCCTCTACATACATACACTACAACACCTTATTCCCCCGAACCTTACAACCAAAATGACCCTCTCATTAACTCACTTTTTCAGACTATGACATCCCTTGAACAAAAAGTGGCAACATTACAACAAAACAACAATAGTCAACCTTTGTAGTACATCAAGTCAACCTCATTTTCCTTCAACATATTAAGAGAAAAAAATTCACAAGGTATAGAAGTCCCTCGCTTTAAGAAATATGGTGGGAAAGGAGATCCTATCAGCCATGTTTCTGCTTTTATGGCCTTGTGTAGTGATTTCATCTTTGAGAATAAAATTTTGGCTAAGTGATTTCTTAGATCCTTAAAGGATACCGCTTCAGAATGGTTCTCCTCCTTGCCAAACAATTCAATTGGTTCATTCAATGAAATTATTGATGCCTTCTACAACCACTTCCATATTCACATGGGTCCTAAGATGACTCTTGTGGATTTAACGATATCCAAACAAAAAGCAAATGAGAAAGTAATTGATTTCATAGGAAGATATCAAACACTTTATTCACAAGTGAACATTAAGATCCCTAATGTTGACCTTCAATGAATTTTCATTGTCAACTTATAAGTTAAACTCCAAAGAAAACTTTAAATGTTGATATTTCCATCCTTCACACAATTATGTACAACCATTTGTGATTATCAAAATTCCACTCGCAGTCATGATGTCAAAAATCCCCTAGTCATCCTAAAAAGTCTAAATCCACCACTCAAAACAATTATCAACCTTTCAAGAAGTAGAGTAAGGGATTTTTACAACTGAATTCCCCTCAAACAAGTCAGCATACTAATAATCAAGTGGCGACTATCAAGACGACAACTCCTTTTGGGGAAAAAGAGAGAGAATTTACTCATTTACCCGATACCCTTGATAATATCATGTTGCAGCTCATTGACAAGAAAATTCTTACCTTACCTCCTATTAGAGAATGTAACCCTAATATACCATTTCCTAAAGGCTTCTAAAAAATGCTTATTGCCATTACCATCAACAAAATGGGTATGGTACAAAATACTATAAGCGTCTTAAACATCTTGTGCAAGACCTTATTGATTCTAATCATTTACTAATTGGAGGCATGAATAATCAAGATAATAAGTCTATAGCCCCTCCTAATCAAAATTTACAAATCTTCACAAATCCAATGCCTAAACATACTATTTTTTTTGCTAAAGTTAGTGAAACTAAGAATGATGTGATGAATGTTGACATAGAAGATGATAACATAGAACAAACTCCTACAGAAACTAGTCCTATGGATACTATTAAAAAACATAATGCAAAGAAAGTGGTAGCATTTATCAAAGCTAGATCTTGTAAGGGCTCAACTAAAAAGCCTCTTGGCATTGCTTTCTTACAAAATGATATACTTAAACATGTTATCATGGAATCTAGCAACACTCGTTCCACAGATAACCCCCCTACGAAACTTGTCCATTTCTTAGGATTTGTGAAGTTCAAGCACGCAAAATGAGATGATTTTCAAGCCACCTCGAAATGCATTCCAAAGTATCAAACATTTTGTTTGAGTGTCCCCCTATGTTCGCCTCACGAAGACCTTTGAAACGAGCCCCTTCGCGAAGTCTCACTATTTGTACTTAGTTAATTGTGAAAAATGCAGTTGCACTGAAAGAGTGTGCTCCTGCTCACAAGCCAAAAAATTGGCTAAGTATAAAAAGTACAGGGGCGCTGATTTTCAGTGCCCCTACATGAAAGTGATTTCTTTCAAAGTGTAAGAGCACCGAAAAAGTGAGCTATTACACTTTTTATCTTGACTTAGTCTATTTCTTGCTTTGGCGTGTTTCTTCATGCGTTTTACATTTTTCATTCATCATGCCACTTTTTGTGCCTCAAATAATTGCTCGACTTGAGTTAATTTTTTTTTTTGTTTCTCATTCACTTAAATGTGTTTTATTGTTTCATTTTTATTGTTTATGATTTTCAAACTGTATTCCTTCTTGCTGGGCGAAATCTTCTCAAGCTGCAAAACACGTTTTTGGAGAATTTCAAAGTTCCTCTTAACTAAATTTCACGTTTTCTCTTGGTGAGTCATTCTTCTTACTTTCTCTCCATTCTCTTTAATTATTTTGTACATGCCTTGGTGATTTGTATATGCATTTTGAGTTACCTTCAGTTTCTTCATACATTTTTCTAAACACGCATTTCTCTTTCTTTCCACGGTCCTCTGAATATCTTTCCAAATGTATGGGCATTTCTTTTTACCCTAATCTCATTGTCATTCTTTCTTCATGCGTCCATCTTGTGTCTGCACATTTTCCTAATGCAGAACTCACGCAATGGGATTTTCATGGCTCATTTTGGTGTGATTTCTCTCTTCCCATGTTCCTTACTTTTCAAGAATTCGCCATGTTTTCTTACCTCTATCACTATTTACATCAATGTATAAGTGGCGTAAAGATGTAGGTTTGTCCTTCCAAAATGTGTGGTAAGAGGGTTCCTTTTCAAAAATACATTTTGCAAATGCTTCACACAAAGAAATCTGCACCTCAAATGTCAAGCGTTGTTTTTCAACATCACTGTACGTTGTTTTCCAAACCTCAAGCTTCACATGCAATAGCATCCAAAATGTGTGCTTATACATTCTTTTAGTTCTTCCTAGATACCAATTGCCAACTTTGCAGTGAGAGATGTCATGGTGCTGAAAAAGTGTGCCCTGGCATTTTGAAATTTATTCTAACACTGAAAACTGTAGGAGTGCTATTTTTCAGTGCCCCTGCATCAAAGCCAGAATCCTTCAAAGTGTAAAAGCGCTGAAAAAGTGTGCCCTTACACTTTTCACAATTTTTTCCCAGAAGTACTTCAAACTTGCAAACTTCATTCTGAACCTTGTTCCTTCCATTTTGTGCATCATTTTGCATGCCTTGTCATCCGCACCACGCTTGCTCATCATCATTGGTCCTTTCTCTCATTTCCATGCTATTTAATGAATAATGTTTGTTCTGACTCCACACTTTGCAATCTCTTGTCAAAGACCTTCAAAGTTGATTGATCAAAGTTTTAGTTGCTCTTGATGACAACCAGTAAACCCCCATCTTCTTCAAAAGAAAAAGGAAAAATGAAATATAAATATCAAGGTGTCTATCCGCCAACTGTAGTGGTCTCCAAGGTGGAAGAAATAAAAGACACAGAGGTTGGCCATCAAGACTTGGTTGATTTGGCAAAGCAAACTGAGATAAAGCATCTTCCTACTCCAATGAGAGCAATTGTACAAAGTAACCTGCATTTGGTAGGTATGTTCCCTACTGCTGCACACAACACAAAATTTTTCCTTCAAGTGGCATCTCATTACATTAGGGAAAGCAGAAGTGTGATTGATTCTTCTGGGCACAATATTTTAAGACTCGACCCTGACTTCTTTGACATTGAGTTTAAGGTTCCTCAAATGGAGAAATACATTGACATCTCTATACAAAAAGCACAAGAAGTATTTGAAGCTAATCCCAACAAGGCTAAAAACCTAATAAATACCCAATGGTTGAAGAAGCCTAGACAATCTGTTTCCAAATGGCCAAAGGGACTCCTACAAAGTGATTTAAAAGATGACGTTAAAGATATGATCGCACTTTTAAGCAGAGTAAAAGGCTTGCCTAAATCATCCACTTTTCATGATTGTATGTATGAATACATCAAGATTATAAGAAGACAAAAGGTGCACATTGACTGGGGAAAACAGATTAGTGATGAAATACATGAGTAGTTGATCAGTGTGCCTTCCACATTGAAATTCTATATGACTTCTTACATGGTGTATGCAGTAGCTGTAATGAGACAATTTCCAGGTCTATCCACAAAAGGAAATCGGATGATGGTACCTGTGTACAAATTTTTCTATCAATTGGAATTGAAGGAAAGCTTCCATCATTTCAGGTGGGTTATTGATGCTTTCTTCACACCTTTGCTTTTCAATTTTGATCTAGCTCTCGAGAGGAGAAGGGTATCTGATGAGGCCTATAAGGCAGTAAGTAAAGTTGGATGATTATTTCTACAATTCCCAACATTTACTTATTTGAGAGTAGGGTGCTACACTGGCTGCCCTTAAATGTTGCCATGTTATCATTCGGATAAGTGGGTTCTCATGGAGATGTGTAGATAGTTGATTTCAGTGCATAAAGAACAAAGAATTAATCATAAGCATCGATTCAAGTTCCCACTAACAATCAACATATATTCTATCCCAATTGTACAGAAAGCCAAATATGTTTATGCTAAGATGTAAATCATGACAATCAAAACCTATAGGTATAGGTTTGATTTTGATTACCGGGATGTCATAAGGCAATTACAAAAGGGTCATAATCACAAATACCATTTTAAAGACATTTGGGTTGATTGTAGAGATGAAGAAGCCATTCGCAAAATGAATTATTGTAGGTTGACTGTTCAGCAGATCAGACACCTTGATATTTATGACCTACTAGAGGATTTTAAAGATCCTGGCGATATCATGAATGTTGTCTATGATGAACAAGAGGTTTCTAAAATTCCATTGCCTGCAATTCAATGGTCTAGGAAAGAAAGTACCAGCATGTGAGAGAGATTGAAGCCAATCCTAGCCAACACTGCAAGATGGTTACATAAGCATGGTTTTGAAATGAAAAGTTTCAGAACAGATTCAAAAGGAGAAGAATCTAAAGCAGAAGCTTACTGACAGCAAGAAATCCACATGAAAAATAAATTAGTGGTTGTTCCCACTTCTTCACGAAGAGGTCCTAGGATCAAGTTTACTATTGGCAAGAAATATACCCAGTCCATCCCAGAAGGAGAAACCACGAAATCCGATCCATCTCGCTCTAAAGGTAAAAAGGTTGTTCCAGAGGAGATAGATTTCGATGAAGAAAGTACTTCCAGTGACCAATCCGCTGAAGATGAAGACTTAGCAGAAGCAAACTCCGATGCAAAAGAAGTTTCTAAAAGCAAGCAAGAGTCTGAAGAAGAATCTAAAGGTGATTCCGAAGGTGAACCAGAATCAGAAAGACAAGAGGGTGATCAATAGGAACCTAGGCATGATCAAGAAAGAACTACATCTCCACCTGAGAATGTAGTTGAGGAAATTCCCAAAACGTCATCGCCTATGATTTCCAGTGTTCCTCATACCCCTCCAAATTCAAGAACTCCTCCACCTCGTGTTTCCTCATCACCCATTCCTACCACATGCATCCCTACAATTGAGATATCCACTATTCCTACAGCATCAACCCTGCTTGATACTCCCTCGGTGACAAGCATTCATAAGGTTGATATATTGTCAAGTCCTTCATCATCCATTCCTAGCCTGTCTTCACCAACGTATGATATCACTTCCAAAAATGAATTCAATTATTTCATGAATGAGTCAATGCATGATCAGCTCAATGTGTAGTCTACAAGAGCAATGATGACAGACACTTCTCCCATTGTCACAATACCCATGGTAACTTCAAAGGTGACAGTGACTTCAGAAGTGACAATGATGACTAAGTTGAAAGTGAATCCAAAAGTGCACACCTCCTTCCTTCCCCCTTGGCTGATATCTCAAGTGTTGAAGCGGAAGAAGCAGATGATCTCTCTAGAGGAGCTCGACCTCAAAGAGATAGTCCCTCCAAAGGCTAAAGGGAAGAAAACAAAAAAAGTATACTCAAGGCTGAATGTTGACAAGACTAGCCACAAGTATGCGAAGATTGGAATACTGCCGCAAGCAGAATGGGATGTCAATATGGAAGACTACACAGTAACAAGAGTCCAGCTTGGCAAGGTTACCAATGAAAGTGCAAAAGCAGATGCACAAGTAACATTGGATATCTTGGCTGGAAGACTAGATAAAATGGACCAAGCTCACAATATGTACAAACAGAGGGTAGAGCATTATGCCACTATTGTAAAGAGACTTGCAGGATCTCCAACTAATGCACAACCACTGACAGTGGTAAGTATTGAGGACCAAGCTGTCAAGAAAGCTGAGAAGTTTGCCTCCAAAGGTAGGGTGTTGTATGATTTCATTGAGAAGATCATAGAATGTGGATCTTAGATCATAATTGCTGCAGAGGAGAAAAATACCTTGTTGGCCAAGCTCACCACAAAGCTTGATAAAGAAAAAAGTGTACTTTCCCATGAGCATAGAGATATGGAAAAATGCCTGCTGTCATGGTCACAGATGAAGCAGGTAAAGCTCAGTAAATTGGTGGAAGTTGGGATAATTCCTGACAAAGAAAATTTCATTGAGGTAAGAGAATCCTTGAAACATCGAATTCAAGTAATTCAATCTCTTACAGAATATCTCCACCAAGTGCAGGAAGATGTCGAAGGGCATCGTGTTATTCTTGAAAAAGGTATCAAGGAGTTACCAGTTAAACTTCTTGGGGACAATCATATCTTCCTGCTGGCCACAGAAATATCTCAGATCTTCAAGGAAGCCATCATGAAGTTGATTGACAATGCAGACTTTTCAGAAGCCTCTTTGAACATCATTTGTGATACAAGGCTCACATTGGATAACCTAAAAATGCATCTTGATAGGTGCAATAAGGTTCACTCATCTTCCATGAGATCGATCACGAGAATTCACACCATTGTGTATTACACCGTTGGTTTGGATGAGAAGTTCGTGCAGGAGACTAGGAAGAAATACAAAAACTTCCACGCCCAAAGCAAGGAAACATGAAGAAGGTTCCTGATCTCCTGTGTTAGACATTTTTGATGCAACCCTTTATGCATCTTGTAAATATTTACTAACATCTTAAATATCTTTTTGTAAATTGTAATTGCACCAATTTCGAAGATGTAATCTTTTGAAAAAAAATTACACTTTGACTTTGGTCAAAGTTAGGTGAGATCTCCTTGAACTTCTCACCTAAATTTCCTTGATTTTCTCAATTAGATTCCTATTTTTGCTCATCCCTCTTTCTATATAAGGTGAGGGATTTCTATTGTAAAAGCATCCTTTAGTATTTTGCAACGAAGTGCTGCCCTTTTTGAAGCAGAATTGTGAAACTTTGTGTTCATACTTTGTGAATGAAATTTGATCACTAAAGAAGAGGATTGCAAACTAGACTTTGTGTTGGATTCAATAATTTTATGAATTGATCTCATTTGGTGGTGATTAGCTTATGGAATCTAAAGGACTCTAAGTAATTCATGTAAACTTTGTGTTACATCCTTTATTTAGATTTTCATTTGTGTTTTGTTTATCTTTGGTTGAATGATCTACAAGACTTTGTGCTTGTAATTATTCATGCTCTTTGGATACTTTGGTTGGATAATCTACAAGACTTTGCACTTGTAATTGTTCATACTGTTTGAGGAATTGCTGCGTCTAAGAAGAATTTTTGCTTCTAATGTGACAAATGACACACTTTTCACAAATCCACTATTGATAAAGCTACGGAACGACTTTGTGCCTTCGTGAGCTTTCCCTTTTATTTTACTAGTTTATTGTTAATCACTTCTAGTACCTTTACGCTTTGCTTTGAAAAGATAAAGGTATTGGCATTACTGCTCATTGTTAGTTTAGAGTTATTGTGAATTGAGAACTTCCAACAGTGAAGCATTGTAAACATCTTCTCTGAAAAAAAAGAGAAGGATGAATGTAACACACCCCCCCACTTCATAAGTATTGTGTACATTTTGTAATTACTTATTTGTTTTACTATCGCTTTTGTCAGTAGTAAGAAGGGCACCTCCCCTTTCTGAGAGGAGAGATTTACATCTCACATAGTTGTGGCTGAAGTCCTAGTTGTGTAATCTATCGAAAAGTTGATTACATAATTTTCACCCAACAGTTTTTTGGTGACTCCACTGGGTAACGACAAACGCAATCTAAGCCTCATGCTTTTGATTGAAGTAGATAAGTTTCCTCTTTCTTGGTGTTCTTTTGTATATTGTCACTTTATAATATCCGTCTTATTCAAATCTACATTCTGGCGGACTGGATATATACACGAGGATTGAGGGCTCAAGGAGTAGCAGATCCACTTTTTGAAGAGTTGTTGCAACGTGATTTTCCATTTACTCTCCCATGAGTAAGGTCACCACTACAACGTGCTATAAGCTACCCTCCACATAGCCAAAGATCTCCTCTCCCAAGTGTTTGGTCTGTTTACTGCAGACCTCCCATTCAGGTACCTGTTGTGCAACTAGTTATGGACGCACCACCTATAGGACCATGGGGAAATGCTTTTGGTCAACTTCGTTTGGCCGCACCTTTGCACGAACTGCCGTGCATATCCAGGAAGCATCTCTCAAAGTTTCAAGGTGATCAAAAAAAACATCCCAATGAGCACATATCCACATTCTACATCGTTTGTGGCATTCTCGGCATTGAGCATGAAGATGTTTCTATAAGATTGTTCATTGAATCCCTTCAAGGGGTTGCAGCCAAATGGTTCTTTACTCTTCCTAACGCCTCAGTCACCGATTGGGCCTCTCTCTGCACTAAGTTTGAAGAAATATTTAAGCTTGCTCAAGATTCACATGCTTTATTGGCGCAACTCACCACCATGCATAAAGAAGCTCATGAGCCTATTCGCGAGTTCGTGGAAAAATTTAATAAATTAGTGACATGGATCCCAAATGATGCAAGACTGACAGATCATAACCTGAAGTTCTTCTTCATCAACACACAACTACCCAAGGTGAGTTTCTACTTATGTAGGGAAAATCTTGTTAATGTTGAAGCAGCCCAACAATTGGCTACCATTTTGGAGGATGAGATGATCCTTGCTGGAGAAATCAGGATGGGAACTAAAGGAAATAAAAGGATGCAAGCCTCATAGTCTTCGACATCTAATGTTAGTGCTCCCAGTGCCAGCTCAAATTTCACATATCCCATGGTCCAAAGGCTGGCAAATGAAGTCTTGTCTCTCAAAAAACAAGTTTCAAGCAATAAAAGTAGTATCAATTACAAGGACGTCCCTAGGAGGACTTTCCCTAATTATGCTGGCAACACAAATCAAAATCATCTCCCAACACCTCTAGGAAGGCTTGCTCTAGAATCCCCACCCACTAAAAATGTTGCAGGATGCTACAAGACTGAACAAGATGATTATGCATAGCAGAAATACCTTGAAGAAGAAAATGTTGATCTCTTCCAAGAAGAAGAAACTGAATTAGCTGGTGACTCCAAGATTAGCTATTTGCAAATGGCAGAGGAAGAAGAAGAAGATGACTTGGTGACTGATACTTATGTTGTTGTTTATACGGCATCAACAAAATCAGCTTGATAAAGCTCAAGCTATTGTTGTCCCTGAAAAAGAGAAGCCGCTGATAATGATCGCCAAAAGAGGATCTCCCCTCCCTTGGCAACCCAAGAAAGCAGCAAATCCACAAGTACCTACACCTCGCCCTTCTTCATCAACTCTCATTATTCCTAAAGCTAATCCTCTCATTCCAAAGACCAGTGTGCCTTTTGTAAAACCAATCAGTGAAGTTACGACTTCCAACCTACAAATTTTTTTCCAGGCTTTTGAAATTATTGATCATGCCAAGAAAACCAAGGTTCAAATGTCTGAGGCTGAATACCTCAAAGCCAACCCCGACCAATTTGACAGGCTTGTCAAGTTTGTTAATGAAAAAAGAATTTCCCCAAGTCAAGATACACCTCTTGATACCCTTGTTACTCCTAATCCCAAGATATCACAGAGTAACCTCATATCTAATCCTCAAACTTCCTCCGGACGCATTGATCCATTTTTCATCTCCCTACTTGTAAATGGTTTCAAGCCGAGTAACTATGTCATAGACTCTGGTGCATCCGACAACGTGATGCCCGCCAAGGTAGCTACTACTTTGGGCCTTGAGATGACCAAGACTTTTAGCCGTTGTTTCTCCATGGAGAATAAACAAGTGTCGTTAATCAACCAAGTCAAAGATGTGCAATACGCATTCGTTGCATACCTGGAGAAGAAAATAAAAATGACGGTCCTTGTGGCTGATGTACCAACATCCTACGGAATCCTCCTCGGATGTAATTTATACAAATATGTTGGAGGAGAACTAAGTATGGATATGTCTGAAGCAATAATATGAGTAAAAGGTGTGATGCAAAATTTGGTTCCTAAAAAGAGTCAAAGTTTTCAGTTGCCAAATCAGATGATCCCAAAGCTTAGATCTTTTTTGAATCCTTAGGCATGGGAACTTACTATCTATAGAAAAATGAGGTGGGTGAATCCTCGACTCAAAATGAATTAGAAAATAATGATATTTCCTCCACTTCAAATAAGACGTCATCAAGTGATTTTTCTATCTCTAACCATGAATCCTCGTCAGATGATGAAGCTTTGGACTTCCACACTGTTAGCATCGGTGATCCCAATGGTGTCTGGTTGGTCGAATTTGATGGTAGTTTCTCTTTGACTGACTCTAGAGCAAGAATGGTTTTTATTTCACCAATAGGAAATTTTTTCCCTTTCTCTTTCAAGTTGCAATTTGATAACACCAATAACACCGCCGAGTATGAAGCCCTGTTGTTGGGAATGCAAGTTGCACTGAAGAAAGGTATAAAAAATCTTCATGCACAAGGTGATGTCGAGCTGATAGTATGTCAAGTAAGAAATCTCTATCAGACAAAGAACGATAGACTCAGGCATTATCATAATCTAGTGAGGGATTTCATTGAGGAATTCGAAGCTTTTGATATCTCTATTGTTCCCAAAGAATACAATACTTGAGTTGATTCCCTCACAATCTCCACCATGTTCTTGGTGCCACACAAAGACTTTCAAGGTTCTACCTACACCATAGAGTTGGTTTTCCGCCCAAGTGTCCCTGAAAATTCAGAGAAATAGAAAATTTTCAATGATGATCATCAGATCATTGCCTTTCTTGAGAAAGCTGAAAATTTTGATGAGTTGTACTTTGAAGGCAACAATTCTCCGCCTCAAGAATCTATGTCAAATATAGATCCTATTACGCGTGAGGAATATTTGCAACTCAAAGGGAATAAGATTCCCAAAGGATTGGTATCCTTGGAAAAAAAATTTGACAAGCATGATCGCCATGTGAAAAAGCAACTCTTAGATTCTGACTCATCTAATGAAGTGGAACAGATAAATCTGGGAACTGAAGCTAACCCCAAGATGGTGAACATTGGCAAATGTTGTACGCCTGAAGAAAGAAGATAGTTTTTTTAGATACTACAAGAGTATATCGATTTCTTAGCATACTCGTACGAAGATCTAAAATCATTTTCACCTAAAGAAGTACAACATGATATTCACCTAAAGGTCGGAGCTTTGCCATACAAACAAAAGCAGAGGCAGTACAATCCCAAGATCTCTAGACCAATTTTGGATGAAGTTCAAAAGATGCTAAATGCACGAATAATATTCCCTATCCATCATTTGACATGGATAGCCAATATCATCCCCATTCGTAAGAAGAACGGTGAAATCCGCATTTGTGTGGATTTCAGAAATCTAAACCAATTGTCGCTCAAAGACAATTATCCACTTCCAGTGATGGACCAAGTCCTACAAAATGTAATTGGATCCGAGATGCTCTCCATGCTAGATGGATTTTCAAGCTACACCCAGGTTCAAGTTAATTCAAACGATCAACACAAGACTGCTTTCACAACACCATGGGGAGCCTTTGCCTATCACAGGATGTCATTTGGTTTGATCAATGCTGGAGCCACATTCCAACACGCCATGGATCTTGCTTTCCACGATGTGATGGGTAAGTTCATTGTGGTGTATCTTGATGATCTCACGATTTTCTCTAAGCGACGTCATGAACACTTCTACCACTTGAGGCTGATTCTTGAAAGATGTCAACATGGTATTTCCCTATATCCCAAAAAGTCAACTTTTGGGGTGACAGAAGGTAAAATTCTTGGTCACATTGTATCTATAGAGGGAATCAAGATTTAATTGGAAAGGTTCAATGGAATTAAATCTCTAACTTTTCCATTAAGCAAGAAAGTTGTTCATTCCTTCTTTGGTAAAGTAAACTTCTTAAGGAGGTTTCTTCCAAACTTTGCTGAAAAGACTTGTCATATTGTGAATATGATGAAGGGTAACGCCACATTCCATTGGATAGCAGAAGGCAAAGCAGCATTTGATGATATCAAAGAGGCCATTGCTCACGCATCTATGTTGGTCTGTCCCAACTACACCAAATATTTTGCCATGTACAGTTATGCTTCCGAGCATACACTCTCAACAATTTTGGTACAGGAGAATGATGAAGGCTTTGAATCTCCCATCACATTCATGAGCTACCCCCTAAAGAATTATGAATTGAAATATTCTCAAAAGGAGAAACATTCTTTCGCAGTTGTCAAAGTCGTCAAGCATTTTCGGTTCTACATCCTAAGTAGCCATGTGAAGGTCCTTGTCCCAGATTCGACTGTTAAGTCTATCCTAACACAACAGGAATTTAGAACAAAAAGAGGCAATTGGATTGCCAAAATTTAGGAGTATGATCTAGAAATTAAACCCACTAAGTTGATATGTGGACGTGGACTTTGTCAGCTTATTTCTGAAAATAATCCAAATAAAGAAATTTCAGAGGATGAAGAAGTTTTAGACGAGGAAGAGGTGGATCCAAGTACACTCCCAATGGTATTGTTTGTTAGTACCACTGACAAATGGTATTCCAACATCGCTCATTTCCTCACATATGGAGAATGCCCTAGTCACTTAACTCCAAAGGAAAAGAGAACCATCAAGCTGAAATTAGCTAATTTTGTCTTATGGGACAATGGTTTGTACAAACGTGCAATGGATGGGACTTTTCTCAGATGCATTGATAAGGAACAACAACAAAAATTGCTAAAATCTTATCATGATTTGGCACGTGGCAGGCATTTCTCAGCACTGGTAACTGCTCACAAAATCCTGAGAGCAAAGTATTGCTAGCCCACACTTTTTTAGGACACGTACTCTTGGGTGTGTAAGTGTGAATTGTGCCAACAATTCATTAGTCGACCCAGGTTGGCATCTTTTCCATTAAAACCTATTGTGGTCGAAGATCCTTTCCAACAGTGGGGGATCGACTTCATAGGTGTACTTAATCCATCATTGAGTGCAGGACATATCTATGTTTTGACTACTACTGACTATTTCACCAAATGGGTGGAACCGATACCTACCAAATGTGCTACTTCAAAAGTGGTGTGTAGTTTCTTAAAAGAAAGCATTATTTCTAGGTTCGGTGTGCCGAACAAGATTGTTGCTGACAATGCTTCTGTCTTCTCGTCAAATGAGGTCACTAAGTTTTGTTTTGAGCACGACATAACTTTTTCACATTCTTCTGACTATTATCCACAAGGTAATGGTTAGGTAGAATCTAGCAACAAAAATCTGGTAACTATCATCTGCAAGCTGGTGGACGAGAATCAACGTTTGTGGCACAAGGCCTTGTTCGACGCTTTGTGGGAAGACAGGATAACTCTAAAGTGAGCAATCGAAATATCTTGTTTTCAACTCTTGTACGGGTTGAATGCCAAGATTCCTATAACTTTGGAACTACCAGCCCTCAAACTGGCTAAGGCCATTGAGGATGAGATGTTTGACAACTATGTTGATAAGTGCATCATGTATCTCTATGAATTGGAAGAGAACTGGGTTCAAGTGGTTGACCGCATCGCGGAACACCATGATCAAGTGAAGAAGCTTTTTGAAAAAAAATCCATGTCTTAAGAATTTCAAATTGGTGACCTCATTCTCCTATGGGACAAACAAAAAGAACCAAAAGGTATGCACAGGAAATTTGACTCACTGTGGACAAGACCTTTCCAAATACATCAGTTGTACGGTGAGAACAATTTCTTGTTAGCATACGAAGACGAAACACCATTTTCCCTTCCTCACAGTGGGAAACATCTCAAGCACCTTACATAGTAAAGTAATTGTTGTTGGTATGTAAATACTTTTTATTTTTTAAGTCCTTTTGAGTCTTTCTGTTTTAAATTTTTATCATCGTCGTCGTCCCCTGACTCCAAGCCCAATGGATGGATAAAGGAACTTGAATTTTGGAATTCTTCTCCCTTCATTCATTTCAAAGAACGGTTGAAGGAAGATCCCCAGTAGGAGCTAGTTGTTATAACAAAATCTAGTAGCGCTCATTCCACGAATAACCCCCCTACAAAACTTGTCCATTTCTTAGGATTCATGACGTTCAAGCATGCACAGTGAGGTGATTTTCAAGCCACCTCGAAATGCATTCCTAATTCTCAAACATGCAGTTTGAGCATCCCCCTATGTTTTCCTAGCGAAGACCTTCGAAACAAGCCCCTTCGCGAAGTCTCACTGTTCGTACTTAGTTAATTGTGAAAAATGCAGTTGCACTGAAAAAGTGCACTCCTACTCACAAGCCAAAAAATTGGCTAAGTATAAAAAGTGCAGGGGCACTGATTTTTAGTGCCCCTGCATGAAAGTGATTTCTTTCAAAGTGTAAGAGCACTGAAAAAGTGCGCTATTACACTTTTTTATCCTGACTTAGTCTTTTTCTTGCTTTGGCGCGTTTCTTCATGCATTTTACATTTTTTGCTCATCGTGCCACTTTTTGTGCCTCAATTAATTGCTCGACTTGATTTAGTTTTTTTTTTTGTTTCTCATTCACTTAAAAGTGTTTTATTGTTTAATTTTTATTGTTTATGATTTTCAAACTGTATTCCTTCTTGCTGGGCGAAATCTTCTCAAGCTGCAAAACATGTTTTTGGAGAATTTCAAAGTTCCTCTTAACTAAATTTCGCCTTTTCTCTTGGTGAGTCATTCTTCTTACTTTCTCTCCATTCTCTCTCATTATTTTGTACATGCCTTAGTGATTTGTATATGCGTTTTGAGTTACTTTCAGTTTCTTCATGCATTTTTCTAAACACGCATTTCCCTTTCTTTCCACAGTCTTCTAAATATCTTTCCAAATGTATGGGCGTTTCTTTTTACCCTAATCTCATTGTCTTTCTTTCTTCATGCATCCATCTTTTATCTGCGTGTTTTCCTGATGCAGAACTCATGCAATGGGATTTTCATGGCTCGTTTTGGCGTGATTTGTCTCTTCCCACGTTCCTTACTTTTCAAGTATTCACCATGTTTGCTTACCTCTATCACCATTTACATCAATGTATAAGTGGCGTAAAGATGTAGGTTTGTCCTTCCAAAAAGTGTGGTAAGAGGGTTCCTTTTCAAAAATATGTTTTGCAAATGCTTCACACAAAGAAATTTGTGCCTCAAATATCAAGCATTTTTTTCAACATCACTGTACGTTGTTTTCCAAACCTCAAGCTTCGCATGCAATAGCATCCAAAATGTGCGCTTATACATTCTTTTAGTTCTTCCCAGATACCAATTGCCAACTTCGCAGTGAGAGATGTCATGGTGCTAAAAAAGTGCACCCTGGCATTTTGACATTTATTCTAACACTAAAAAGTGTAGGAGCGTTGTTTTTCAACGCCCCTGCATCAAAACCAAAATCCTTGAAAGTGTAAAGTGCTGAAAAAGTGCGCCCTTACACTTTTCACAATTTTTTCCCAGAAGTACTTCAAACTTGCAAACTTCATTCTAAACCTCCTTCCTTCCATTTTGTGCATCGTTTTGCGTGCCTTTTCATCCCCTCCATGCTTGCTCATCATTGTTGCTCATTTCTCGCATTCCCATGCTATTTAATGACTGATGTTTATTCTGACTCCACACTTTGTAGTCTCTTTTCAAAGACCTTCAAAGTTGATTGATCAAAGTTTCAGTTGCTCTTGATGACTGCTAGTAAACCCCCATCTTCTTCAAAAGCAAAAGGAAAAACTGATCCAATAAGAGCAATTGTACACAGTAACCTGCATTTGGTAGCTATGTTCCCTATTGCTGCACACAACACGGAATTTGTCCTCCAAGTGGCATCTCATTACATCAGGGAAAGCAGAAGTGTGATTGATTCTTCTGGGCATGATATTTTAAGACTCGACCCTGAGTTCTTTGACATTATGTTTAAGGTTCCTCAAATGGAGAAATACATTGACATCTCTATACAAAAAGCACAAGAAGTCTTTGATGCTGATCCCAACAAGGCTAAAAACCTAATAAATACCCAAAGGTTGAAGAAGCCTAGACAATCTATTTCTAGATGGCCAAAGGGACTCCTGAGAAGTGATTTCAAAGATGACGTCAAAGATATGGTCACATTTTTAAGCAGAGTGAAAGGCTTGCTTGAATCATCCACTTTTCATGATTGGATGTATGAATACATCAGGATTATAAGAAGACAAAGGGTGCACATTGACTGGGGAAAATAGATCAGTGATGAAATACATGAGTAGTTGATCAATGTGCCTTTCACATTGAAATTCTATATGACTTCTTACCTGGTGTACGCAGCAACTGTAATGAGACAATTTCCAGGTCTATCCACAAAAGGAAATCAGATGATGGTACCTGTGTACAAATTTTTCTATCAACTGGAATTGAAGGAAAGCTTCCATCATTTCAGGTGGGTTATTGATGCTTTCTTTGCACCTTTTCTTTTCAATTTTGATCCATCTCTCGAGATGAGAAGGGTATCTGATGAGGCCTATAAGGTGGTAAGTAAATTTGGATGCTTATTTCTACAATTCCCAATGTTTACTTATTTGAGAGTAGGGTGCTACACTGACTGCCCTTACATGCTACCATGTTATACTTCGGATAAGTGGGTTCTCATGGAGATGTGAAAACAACTAATTTCAGTGCATAAAGAATGAAGAAGTAATCACAAGCGTGGATTCAAGTTCCCACTAACAATCAATAGATATACTATCCCAACTATATAGAAAGCCAAATCTATTTATGCTGAGATGCAAATCATGACAATAAAAACCTATAGGTATAGGTTTGATTTTGATTATCGGGATGTAAGAAGGAAATTACAAAAGGGTAATCATCACAAGTACCATTTTGAAGACATTTGGGCTGACTATAGAGATGAAGAAGCCATTTGCAAAATGGATTATTGTAGGTTGACTGTTTAGCAAATCAGAGACCTTGATATTGCTAACCTATCAGAGGATTTTACAGATCCTAGCGATATCATGAATGTTGTCTATGATGAACAAGAGGTTTCTAAAAGGCCATTGCCTACAATTCAATGGTCTAGGAAAGAAATTACCAGCATGAGAGAGATATTGAAGCCAATCCTATCCAACACTACAGAATGGTTACATAAGCATGGTTTTGAAATGAAAAGTTTCAAAACAAATTCAGAAGGAGAAGAATCTGAAGCAGAAGCTCGCTGACAGCAAGAACTCCTCATGAAAAAAAAATCAACGGCTACTCCCACGTCTTCATGAAGAGGTCCCAGGATCAAGTTTACTATTGGAAAGAAAGATACCCAGTCCGTCCTAGAAGGAGAAACCACGAAATCTGATCCATCTCGCTCTAAAGGTAAAAAGGTTGTTCCAAAGGACATAGATTCCGATGTAGAAAGTACTTTCAGTGACCAATCCACTGAAGATGAAGACTCAGCAGAAGTAGACTCCAATGCAGAAGAAGTTTATGAAAGTGAGCAAGAGTCTGAAGAAGAATCTGAAGGTGATTCCAAAGGTGAACCAGAATTGGAAAGACAAGAGGGTGATTAATAGGAACCCAGGCATGATCAAGAAAGAACTATGTCTCCACCTGAGAATGTAGTTGAGGAAATTCCCAGAATGTCATCGCCTGTGATTTCCAGTGTTCCTCATACCCCTCCAAATTCAAGAATTCCTCCACCTCTTTCTCCCTCGTCATCCATTCCTACCACATGCATCCCTGCAGTTGAGATATCCACTATTCTTACAGCATCAAACCTACTTGATACTCCCTCAGTGACAAGAATTCATACAGTTGATATACTATCAAGTCCTCCATCATCCATTCCTATCCTATCTTCACCAACATATGATATCACTTCCGAAAATGAGTTCAATCATTTCATGAATGGTTCAATGTGTATGTGCAGTCTACAGGAGCAATGATGACAGACACTTCACCCATTGTCACAATACCCATGGTAACTTCAAAGGTGACAATGACTTTAGAAGTGATAATGATGACTGAGTTGATAGTGAATCCAAAAGTTCACACCTCCTTCCTTCCCCCTTGGTTGATATCTCAAGTGTCAAAGCGAAAGAAGCAGATGATCTCTCCAGAGGAGCTCGACCTTGAAGAGATAGTCCCTCCAAAGGCTAAAGGGAAGAAAAAGGAAAAAGTATACTCAAGGCTGAACATTGAAAAGACTGGCCACAAATGCAGAGATTGGCATACTGCCACAAGCAAAAGGGGATGTCAATATGGAAGACTACACGGTAACAAGAATCTAGCTTGGAAAGGTTACCAGTGAAAGTGCAAAAGAAGATGCGCAAGTGACATTGGATATCTTAGCTGGAAGACTAGATAAAATGGACCAAGCTCACAATATGTA
Organism: Sequoia sempervirens; assembly: GCA_007258455.2. Classification (NCBI taxonomy): domain Eukaryota; kingdom Viridiplantae; phylum Streptophyta; class Pinopsida; order Cupressales; family Cupressaceae; genus Sequoia; species Sequoia sempervirens. Next base: position 559,895,991 of record VDFB02105785.1, read on the forward strand.
CAAACAGAGGGTAGAGCATTATGCCACTATTGTAAAGAGACTTGTAGGATCTCCAACTAATGCACAACCACTGACAGTGTTGTGTATTGAGGACCCAGCTATCAAGAATGTTGAGAAGTTCGCCTTGAAAGGCAGGGTGTTGTATGATTTCATTGAGAAGATCATAGAACACGTATCTTAGATCATAATTGTTGTGGATGAGAAAACTACCTTGTTGGAAAAGCTCACCATAGAGCTTGATAAAGAAAAAATTATACTTTCCTAGGAGCGTAGAGATATGGAAAAATGTCTGCTGTCATGGTCATAGATGAAGCAGGTAAAGCTCAGTAAATTGGTGGAAGTCTGGGTAATTCCTGACAAAGAAAATTTCATTGAGGTAAGAAAATCCTTGAAACATCAAATTCAAGTAATTCAATCTCTTACTGAAGATCTCCACCAAGTGCAAGAAGATGTCGAAGGGCATCATGTTGTTCTTGAAAAAGGTATCAAGGAGTTACTAGGTCAGCTTCTTAAGGAGAATCGTATCTTCCTGCCAGCCACAAAAATATCTCAGATCTTCAAGGAAGCCATCATGAAGTTGATTGACAGTGTAGACTTTTCAAAAGCCTCTCTGAACATCATTTGTGATATAAGGCTCACATTAGATAACCTGAAAATGCATCTTGACAGGTGCAAGAAGGTTCACTCATTTTCCATGAGATTGATCACGAGAATTCACACCATTTTGGATTACACCATTGGTCCGGATGAGAAGTTTGTGTAGGAGACCAGGAAGAAATACGAAGACTTCCATGCCCAAAGGAAGGAAACATGAAGAAGGTTCCTGATCTGCAGTGTTAGACATTTTTTATGCATCCCTTTATGCATCTTGTAAATATTTCCTGACATCTTAAATGTCTTTTTGTAAATTGTAATTGCACCAAGTTCGAAGATGTAATATTTTGAAAACAAATTACACTTTGACTTTGGTCAAAGTTAGGTGATATCTCCTTGAATCGCTCACCTAACTTTCCTTGATTTTCTCAATTAGATTCATGTTTGTGCTCATCCCTCTTTCTATATAAGGTGAAGGATTTCTATTGTAAAAGCATCCTTTAGTATTTTGCAATGAAGTGTTGCCCTTTTTGAAGCAAAATTGTGAAACTTTGTGTTCATACTTTGTGAATGAAATTTGATCAATAAAGAAGAGGATTGCAAACCATACTTTGCATTGGATTCGATACTTTTATGAATTGATCTCATTTGGCGGTGATTAGCTTATGGAATCTGAAGGACTCTAAGTAATTCATGTAAACTTTGTGTTACATCCTTTATTTAGATTTTCATTTGTGTTTTTTTTATCTTTGGTTGAATGATCTACAAGACTTTGTGCTTGTAATTATTCATGCTCTTTGGATACTTTGGTTGGATAATCTACAAGACTTTGTGCTTGTAATTGTTCATACTGTTTGAGGAATTGCTGCGTCTAAGAAGACTTTGTGCTTCTAACGTGGCAAACGACACATTTTTCACATATCCACTATGATAAAGCTACGGAAATTTTTTTTCCTTCGTGAGCTTTCCCTTTTATTTTACTAGTTTATTGTTAATCACTTCTGGTACCTTTACACTTTGCTTTGACAAGATAGAGGTATTATGAATTGAGAACTTCCAATAATGAAGCATTGTAAACATCTTCTCTAAAAAAAGAGAGAAGGATGAATGTAACACCCCCCCCACTTCGTAAGTATTGTGTACATTTTGTAATTACTTGTTTGTTTTACTATCACTTCTGTCAGCAGTAAGAAGGGTGCCTCCCCTTTCTGAGAGGAGAGATTTACATCTTACATAGCTGTGGCTGAAGTCCTAGTTGTGTAATCTATTAAAAATTTGATTTAATAATTTTCACCCAACAAAACATGCACTTGATGGTCCTCTTTACATATTTGGATGAATTAATGATAAGCCCACTAATGGGATATTGATCGATCTCGTCTGTGGAGAGAATGTGATCACAGAAGAATTCTTATATGTGCATGAACTATATCAAAATTCATATGACAAATTGAAAGCATGGATGAAGAAACATAATGGATTTTCTTTCCCTATGATAGGCTCGATAAATCTCCCTTTAAAGTGGGGCTAGAAACATTAACTGTCTCATTTTCCATCATTTTGTAATCAGACGAATTTCATGTGAAGCTCGGATATCCATGGCTTCACTCCATGAATTTTGTCCCTACAATTGTACATAAATGTGTAAAGTTTCCATTTGGAAATGATATTTTTACTGTGCACCATAGTGGATTTAATCATGCATCAACGCGAGGAAATTTTTCATTAAATTTATTTTGGCCCTAACCTATGGAACCTATAAAGCCTCATGAGGATTTCTTTTTCAAATCATATCAAAAGTTCAAGGCAAAGAAAGTAGTAGAATTATCCCTTTGACACATGCCTCAACCTATAAATGAAACACTTATCCTTGATGAAGCAATGATTGAACCAAAATCACTTCCAAACATACAAGAACAACCTATATAAAAGCCTTCTACAATTTCCTACAAGAGACCGCGAGATAACACAAACAATCACGTTGTCCCTCCTAGAGCAAAAAAAAGTTTATAAACCCAAATAGAAAGTAGTTGAACAACCTACTGTGGTTTCTTCTATTTCTCCTAAAGAAGAGAAGGAACCTATGATTGACAAACCCGCTCTTACACAAACACAAATTGACAATAGACTAAAAATAAATTGAAGTGCTAGAGAGCGTAAGCGTAGGCGACATGCTATTGCTTGTAAATTACAAACTCAAGAAGACAAGAACAACACAGAAAATCAGAATCCAAACTTACTTGAATCAAAGCATGATGATCTGATATCTTCACTGAACATAAACAAGAACATTGCATGACATTGTTATTCGACCTCCCATTGTGATAAATCTAGATGGTGACATTGACATAGCAAAAATTGATGAACAAGTGAATGATGAGTTGAATATATTGTTTTCTTCTTCTATGAACTTAAATGGCATATCTCCTAAAAAGAGTGTTGAACTTGTTGCTTCTCCTATTTCGGCACTTTCTATTGTCCCTTTGGCTATTTGTTCACCTTTCGTTTATATCGATTGAGATTGGGATGCAAATGACCTACTTTAGGTTGAATCGCATGATCCTTACTAGTCTTTTGCATTATTTCTTTTTCTTTTGTGTGATTGCATTTGTGTAATGTGATCCCCTCTGTTGTTTCATTTTGTTAGAACTAAGATATAGCTCTGATACCATGTTAGAATTGGTTATGGATGCCAAGATCTTGAGACCAAATGGAAAGCACAAAAGAGAGAGATGATAAGAATAATTTGTAATCAATGTCAAATGATATGAGATCATTTTACAATGAGAGAGACCCCTTGGTTATATAGCCAAGATGAGATGCAAGATGTCATAGGATTATGACAAGTGTCTTAATCATATGACATGAGAAAACTAATCACAATTACCTAGGTTCACATGTAGTAGTTGTAAAAAGATAAGATAACAACTAATTACAACTAACATCTTCTAGAAAGATTCCTTCCTATGACCTAAGTAAACTTAACATATGTAAATAAGTCCCCTAGTAATGAATTAACTAGGTACAAGACTTTATTTACACCAACACCCCCCCTTAAGTGCAACTTAGGGAGGAGTAGATTATTATGTAAATGACACAAAGATGCAAATATGGGTCCCAAATACTAGGCCATGTTAGGTACCCATGTACATATGCAAATACAAATAGAATCTCTCACAAATAGAGAAAAGGAGAAAACCCAATGGGACAAAACTCCTCCACAAAAGAGAGATGAAATACAATAAAAAAATTCTCTCAATGAAGAATGACAAGGTAAAAACCTCATGTGAGGAAAAATACCCCCCCATAAGAGAGAAGTAGAAGAGAGACAAGGCAGTCCCCCCTCAATGTTGAGTCTCCTACAATGATGGTAGAAGCTCGACATTGAATGTTGAAGCTGATCCAATCTCGCTAAACAACATTCCTCCCCTTAGGAAGAAACAAAACCATGGATGTATCTAGGATGTCAGGAAAATGGATGATGTATGATGTCTCTGAAGCATGCTCGACCATCTCCATGTTGATGTCGAAAGATGACACACTCCAAACAGGCGTTCTAGGCCACACTGTTGAAGAGGGCAATCTAGAATCTAGTAGAGATGAACGTAGAACATGATCTAAAGAGAAAGATATCCCCTCTAAAGACAAATAAGCCTTCTCCAAATGATGTCCAAAATAATCCACACTCACGCCAATCTGCAAAGAATGATCATGTAGAGAATGAACAAGAGGGACAAGGTGTTCCCTCAAAACAACTGAAGAAGGAGCATCTTCATCAAAGAGGAGATGAATATCATCGATGATGTCCCCCAAATCTGCAAGATGAGACTCCACAAACAAGTTTGAAATACCTGTCAAGAAGTCATCCAAAGTAGCCATATCTGGAATACTATGTATGTCATGTTACACTGAATCACTAGGAGACAAAACTATTGAATCACAAGCATTATCAACTGCAACAGTAGATGGAGAAGATGAAATGCATGACTCAAGAATTGGATCTGATGTGAGAACTCCCAATTTCAAGAAGCCAATTGTCTCCTCTGAACCATGGTTCATATGATCAGCAGTCATAGGAACAATGTCACCATCAAAAGCAAACTATGCAAAGGTATACAACTGAGATGAATGATCAACCACCCCAGTAGCAATGATCTCTCGAGTCTCCAAGTCTCGAATGATAACTGAATCAGGAGTGAACTCCATAGTTCTCCCATCTCCACCATGTGTAATCTGCTATATGGAAACAAGATTTTTCATCAAATGAGGAACGCACAAGACATCCTGAAAAATGTTTTCCCAAAAACTAATAGATCCCTTCCCTATTACACTCATGTATGTATTGTTTCCCATCAAGATAGGAGACATAGTACAAGGCTAAAATGAAGAGAAGATAGTCTATAAAGATGCCATATGATGAGATGCTTCTGAATCTAGAAGCCATCTCCCTGATCCTGGACCTGAAAGAGCACAAAGAGCTTGTCCTTTATATCTTGATGTAGATGCTTGACCTTTGTCCTTTTTAGACTATTTTGAAGTAGAAGGAGAAGATTCATACATTCTAGAAGGAAAATCAATGTGATTCCTTTTGAGAAGATTTTTCAACTCATCAATATCCTTCTTATAACAATAGTGTTCTTCATGTCCATCCTTCATGCAATATGCACAAAAAGGCCTCTCCTTCTTAGATGATTCTTCTTTTGAGGATGAGGATTCTGATTCTTTATGTGGCTTGTTCTTTTTCTTCTTTTGCCTCTTATCAAGATTCCCTAATTCTTTCTGTACCTTAGATTCATTAGCCACCAATGTTTGTGGCTTGGAAGACTTGATTAGACCCATGTTCATTAACTTAGCTTCCTCTTGGAATAGGAGATTTGCAAAGTCATCAAACTTAGGATCAACATATGATGCTCCCATAGAAAGTCGATGGGTATGAAAGCCAAAAAAAATAATTGAATACTCAGGACCAAGCTTGGATAACACATTCATAACCTATTGTAAATCCTCTTTTTCAATGTTGCATTCCTTCAATTGTGTTCTTAGTTGCTTGATTTTGGAGATGTAGTCTTGGATGTGGTCAAAAAATTTAGGATCAAGATTCATCAAATCATTATCAATCTGATATCCCCTAATATTATCTATTTTATCATACAATTTTTCAGAAGTCTCCCATGCTTCTTTAGGTGTATTCCATGATTCAATATGAAATTGCAAATCAAATGAGACTAATGAACATATGCATCCAAGTTTTTTCTCACGATCAATCTCCCACCTTGCCAATTCTTTAGCATCAGTAGGTTTTTGAATGGTGTCCTTTAGATGACCTATTAGGCCTTTCACCATGAGATAATTTCATACTGATTTTCTCCATGTAGCATAATTATGTGGATTTAGGAGTTCAATTTGATATTTCCCCATTGCAAGAACACAAACCAAGCAAAAGAATGCAAGCAATCACTGCAAGATTACCCCCCCAAATCACTCAATCAAGAAACCCCCCCAAGAAATATCTGATTTGTCACTTTATATTTAGTGCATTTATAGTTGCCACTTGCCAAAAATAGTGAAGTGGTCTTTGATCTTGGTACATGCAAATGCCAAAATAGGCCACAGAATCAAGTACAATTTTTAGTACAAAATGAGATCAATCTAATCATACCACTAAAAATTACATGAAAAATCATGCTTTTTCAAAAAAAATTGCACCCAAAAATGTTACCGTAGGAGCAAGATATGAGCTCCCGAAGTTCCCTAAATGAGGACGAAGTAGCAACACCTGTGAGAATCTGAAATTTCTAAAAAAACTAGACACCAAAACCAAAAAATGATTGCACCAATGCGAAAAAGCATGAAAAATAAGCCCAAATAATAAAAATTGCTCCAAAACAGGAGTCAAAATGAGCGAGATATGAGGCTTCAAAGTTGGACTAAAAAATCAAATAGCCCAATGGTGAGGGGGGGAAAAAAAATTTAGGATGCTTACGTACTACTGATGTCAACTAACAAATGGAGTAAATTTGACGTCTGTCGAGCCGTCAAAAAAAAAATGCCCTTCAGCCTGCAAAATATTCAATGTGCAAATGCTTGAATTTGATGTCTATATGAAATTCATACGCTCGACAGTCCTTGTGGGAATATTCAAAAAGAATATGCTCGGCCATTGAAATCTCACCGGAATTGAAATTTTCAGCCACTGAATTAAATTTCTCAACCACTATTTAGGTCCATTGGTATTGACCTTGTCAGCCGCCGGTGGAGGAGAAAGTGGGGTCGTGGGATGCTAGCCGCATGGGTGACTAGAAGCGTCACATGGTGGTCGGTTCCTTCAGGTACATGCCTATGTAGAGTACCTTCTGCGGTACTATGTACCATGGCCAAAGTCTGCAGATTTTTTAAATTATTTTTCAATAAAAATTTTATAACAAAAACTTTTCAAAATATATTTCAACGATACAATTGTTTTATACAAAAAAATTTAGAAAATATTTGAAAACAAATAAAATATTTTATTTTCTAAAATCGTACCATCGCATTTATGATGACTTGGGGGGCGTACAGATCCTTGGGAAATTTTTTTTTGCCTCACCAGACAACTGCTTCGATTTGGATGATTTGGCAATCAATCTTAAGGTTTTTGGCCCTTCTAGACATGATGGCAGGGTTGGATTTAACCCAGAATGCTCCAAAATTGCAGCTAGCTTTTGGATCTGGCAACCACTCTTCAACTTCAAACCCTCATATATTTGGCCTTGAATGTCCGATTTGGATGAATCAAAAGGAAAAATCAATTTTCTCAAACCTTCAGGATGCAATGGTGAGCTTATATTTGCACCAACAAGCTCTAATATGAACCTACAATAAAGAGCCAAAAATGGAACACCCCCAAATATGGTATCTCTCTTTAGAAAAAGACTCTCCAATGGCACCCAACCCACTCTGATACCATGTTAGAACTAAGATATAGCTTTGATACCATGTTAGAATTGGCTATGGATGCCAAGATCTTGAGACCAAATGGAAAGCACAAAAGAGAGAGATGACAAGAATAAACTGTATTCAATTTCAAATGATATGAAATCATTTTACAATGAGAGAGACCCCTTGGTTATATAGCCAAGGTTAGATGCAAGATTACATGGGATTATGATAAGTTTCTAATCATATGACATGAGACAACTAATCACAATTACCTAGATTCACATGTAGTAGTTTTCAAAAGATAAGATAACTAATGACAACTAACATCTTCTAGAAAGATTCCTTCCTATGACCTAAGTAAACTTAATATGTGTAAATAAGTCCCCTAGTAATGAATTAACTAGGTACAAGACTTTATTTACACCAACACATTTGATGTACTTCTCTCTCTTTGTACATTCCTCTATATGTATCTTTCATTCTTCGATATGTCGTAATAATTTTTATTTTGTCTTTTGTTTTCCTTTTGGGGATGATGCAAGGTGTTGAGACATTCATGTCTCTTCCATGTTGACACAAAATATTTTTCTTTATTTTTTTCATTTGTCTTGTTTTTTCCTTTTGGGGATGACACAAGGCATCAAGATATTTAGGTCTCTTCCATGTTGACCCAAAAGGTTTTTCCTTTGTTTTCGCTCTTTTTGTGTCATTCTTCCAATTATATGAGTATTTGGGGAATGATATCAATTCCATTCTCTATGAAAAAATTGTAGCACAAACATACTGACCCTAAATCCATAGATCTCTTTTGTACTTGTGGGGGCAACCCTTCCTTCCTATTTCATGATGCAACTTATATCATAAAAATATGACTTGGCATAGGGTTTTTCGAGGAAATCTCTCATGTCTTAGGAAAAACATTTGGCTACTTCAAAGCAGTTGCTCATAGTAATGGTGTACCAACCACTGTAAAGTGGGGGCATACATTGATGACATCTTTTGACAAAATTTCATGGTGTGATTCTTCTTTTTTCTTTTGATGTGTCCTCTTCTTGGTGGTGTCATTGGGTTTGATGACATCCAAGAGTGTATGATCTACCTTTATGGCATTATGTGAATGAGGCATCCCATGAGTGACGATATGACACCTTGACTTGTCCTCTCTTGGAGACATTAGGCACAATTCTCCCTAAGAATAAGACCTTTACATGTACAAAGAAAAATCCCCTTTAACAAAATTTTACATTATAAAAGCATTTACAAAATCATTACATTATGGTGCCTTACCGATGTTGTCAGGAGGATAACTTCAATATGGTATTGGAGGCTTATATGATTCTCTCATTTGCCACTTCATTGGGATAACTCACCTAGTGGATAGAATGAGGTTCCACTACCCCAAAGTGAGAAACATATGTTATGGAAAAATATCCTAGATGTGTTCCACATCGCTTTGGACCATCGGAGCTTGATCCTTTTTCTTGGACAAATAAACCTGTTCCACATCACATTGGAGAGGTTGTGCTTGATCCTTTTGTTTTTCTTTATTGTCCATTAATAGGATATGGTTATGTATCTTTCTTATTGCTACATACTTAAGCATCTTGAATGTCTACTTTAGTGTGAGTTTTTCATGGGGGGAAAACTCTCACTAAAGTGGGGGAAAAATGTAGTGTCAAAAAAAGTAATCCTTTTTCACACTTAATTTGGATAATTGACATAAATTTGAAATAATTGTATCTTGGAATAGTGTTGTAATGTTTTGTACACATTCACATCATTCTAGGGTCCTTATTTAATTAAAATTTACCTTAAATTATCTTTTTCAAAAGTGTTGTAACACATTTTCACACTTTTGTAAGGTTTATTTAATGAATTAAGCCTAATGGGTTCGTTTTAATGAAATGTACCTAATGTGTACCCTATTTAGGTGTTGTAAAATGTTTTAAAACATTTTCACATTTATCTAGGGTATTTTTAATTAATTGTGGTTAATTGGAGTTAATTAGCCCCTTTAATTCAAATTTAAGCCTCATTTATGACACCTCTCAAGGATCTATCCTGACACCCACAATTCAAATTTCATAACAATTAATTGGGAAAAATTAGGATCCTAGAAGTTGGTGCTAGGACCCATTTACCCTAGGTGGAAAATGGGTCCTCCCTCTATAGGACCCCCCTTTATCAGTTGATTCTAAATGGGTTTTTAGTGGTTTTTTCCATCCCCTAAAGTTAGGTCCTAGAAAATTGAGCCAGAACCCATTCGCCCTAGGTGGCAAATGGGTCCTCCCTTAATGAGGACCCCCTTTTTGAATTTTATTGTGGTAGGAATCTAATAATGTTTATCTCCATATCTGGTGTTGGCTTGAATTGTTTGTATTTTGGGGTTAATCTCCTAATTTAGTATAAATAAGGGGTTAATTCACCTTGTTCCACCTAGCAAGTTTATGAAGCATTCTAGAAATTTCAAGAGAGCATTGTAGAGAACTTCAAGAGAATTTTCAAAGGCATTTCAAGGTATATTATCAAGTTTTTATTATAGTAATTCTAGATCATATCATCATGTCAAGGGTTTATTGCATTCATGCATGTTGTTGAGCTAAGATTGTGAGTGTAGCATTGAAGATCTACTTGCAAGTATTGTTTCACACCATATTCAAGGATCAAGATCTACATTTTTCATGGCCGCTATATGTTAGATTGCAGATCTATATTGCAAGACAACATCCAAGGTATCTACATTGCATCATTTCATGTTTCATGCTTCAATTTCCCTATTTCATCACTTGGTTTAATTACCTACAAGGGGTTTGACTTAGGAAAACCCCTATTCACTAATAATCAACAAGTTTTTCTCTCCTTGAATGTGTGTTTGTAGATTAACAAGTTTAAGATCAAGTGGAGAGCAAGTTTAGAACAAAATTGTCAAAGTTGTCATTTAAAATGCAAGAATGGATAATTGAAGCTACAAAATTAAGTATAAGTTTTTGTGAGCTAACAACTAGGAATTCAAGAGTGCAAATATCAAGGAAAATAACCTAGATCTCAGTTTCAAAAATCCTAGCAAGGACCCATTCACCATGAAAGGTGAATGAGTCCTTTGTGCCCTAAAAATAGGCTTCTTGTAGCAAGGTACATACCTCTTTGAGCTCTAAACAATTCCCTCATATTTTCTACAATAGTTAGCTATCATTTTTTACTGTTATTTGCATCTTTTGGCTCTCATAATTGCATTTGTTTTGTGTGGAAAAACTGATTCGTTCATCATCTTGTTGATTCATTTTGGTGAACCCTATTTTCCACCTAAACACAAATACAAGCAATACATGAGAAGTCTCAACAGAAAAGCCACACAACTCACCTACTAATACTTCCCAGGTATAATTACTCATTATCCAACACCTCTCACATGCACATGCATGCACATGTTATGTGTAGACACTTGAATTTGCACCACTCCCATATGGTCAAACTCACCCTTGCATTCCTTCGTCCTGCTTCCCTGATTCATATTAATTAAATAATTCATTATTTCATTAATATTCCCCTATATCCTAATGTCCCCTGAGGTATTTAATAAATCAATTAAATACCTTACCCCTTTCATCTCCAGGTTAAATAAGTATCCCAATTTATTTAATTTGGTCACATTAGCCTAAATGAATTAAACCAATTATTAATTCATCCTTTTCTCTCTCCTCATGTCACATCCTCCATAATCCTCTCTAATCCAGATTAATTTAATTAATCTGTGATTAGAATGTGCACACTCCTAATCATCATTAAGGTCACATCCTCCATAATCTCTCACTTGTCCTCAATCCTTCATTAGCCTACCTAACCCAACATTTGCACAACCTTAATCACCTGATTAACCCAACCTAATCTTCATGCCATTTAGGGCATATGTCCTAAGTCAACCATATTAAATATTTTCTCCTTTTGGAGAAGGCACCTCTTCCCCATGTGAATTTTTAATTCACATTTATTTATCCAAGGCATTTTAAAGAATTTTAAATTCCTTCTCCCATCTCCATGAGGATTTGTGAGGAATTTTTAACTCCTCACATGTCCACTCAATGTACATGTGGACAAGGACCTCATTTATGAAGAGATCTTGTCCCTTCCCAAGGTATAACCTAGTACCTCCATGTCACTTCCACATCACCCTTCCCTTCCCACATCATTTGCCACATGTCACCTTGTGAGGGCTTGTGAGTTCTTAACTCACTCTAGCCCTTGATCTCATCCGCCTTGGCTTAATCTTGACCACTCATTCCTTTAGAGGAACTTCCCCTAAAAATGGTGAAAAATGTCTTCATTTGCAACACACACAATCTAGCAATCAAGCACTCACCTACACTTAGTAACTTTCAAGCATCCAAGCCTTCCATCCACTATTGTTGCATCATTTGAGCCTTCATATTGCATCTATCCAAATACCCATTTGCATCATTAGAATCCTCATCTCTCCATGATCATTTAGAACACCATTTCAAGCTATTTTTCCACCAAGGAGCATACATTTCAAGCAATCAAAGGGCCAACCAAGACTATCAATCTAAACAAGGTAAAAAGTTTCAATTTCATGTGTTTTTGTTTAGATTCAACTAGGCCTAATCTGATTGTTTGTCTTATGTTTTCCTTGTTGCATTAGTTTAGTTTTTGCATCTTAGAGTAGGAATTACACACCGCACACATTATGATAACCAATATTTATTTTTATAGACCTACAACAAAATTTTATGGGACCTATAACAACAATCCTCAAGGCACACCACTTATATGAGACCTAATTGTTCAACTACCCATAGCCACTATCACTTACTTTTATATCATACAACATATTCACTCTAGCACATGTCCCATGCAACAATAAACTCCACTATTCCTCATACATCCTTTTTGCAGCTCTTCATTTGCCACTCGCAATTCTTGGACACATGTTATAACTCAAGGTATGTTACTTTCTCCCACACAACAACCCATAGTACTCCACCATAAAGTGACATAATTTCAAATATTTTACACCACATTGCATGACGGTGTTCAATTCAGTTCAAATGCACCAACTTTCCATCACTACATGATTACAAGAACTCTTTGTGTTAACTATCTATATTTAATGTTTAAAACTTAATGTTTAAAACTGCTTATTTTCATACACATTCACAAACATATTTAAAATTTCATGTATCATAATTCAAATTATCTACCCTTATCCTTCTCATCTTTCTCGTGTTTTCTATTTGGGGATAAATAGCATAATTAAGTTGCGGGGTAAGTAAAAAAATTTAATTATTATGACAAAACCTTTTAAAAACTAGACATCCAATTCTCAATTTCCTCCACTTCCCTTTGTTGGCCCAAAAGAAACAACAACAACAAGTATAGAGCATAAAAAAATAATAAAAGAAATAGAGGTGAGAAGAGAATATCTAAGAAAAAAGTGCAAAAATAGAGGGTGACAGAGGTCGTTGACTTATGGGAGGAGACATTATAAAGAGAGAACCTGCAACACACATTTTTTTATTGAAAGATGGGAAATGTTTACCAATTTTCCAACAAGGAGGATTGTTGGATTACTTTCTCTATCTTACTAAATACAATGAGCTGATGAATCAAAAAAATTCAAGTACCCTACAAAATGATGAAGTCATTATAAGAGGATTAAGGGTTGATGCTCGGAGGAAATGATAGAAATAGTGTCAAGACTGCCATGAACATGGGAGGAATTTCCAGTGAGGGAGAATGCAATTGCTTCTAGGAATGAGTTCTCAATGCCTAGAGAAAATTTAGATTCTACATCCCAAGGTACAAAATGCCTCTCTTTATCTTGGCTTTGGGATTCTATTGCCTCTTACATTGTTTAATACTTAACCTACAATAATAGGAAATCACTTCTATACACTGCACATTTTAAAATTCTTAGCCATTTATGCCATCAAAGAACAGTGAATGCACCTAATTTCTTATTGTATAGGAATGAATTTTCACCCCTTACACAAATTCCCATTTTACACTTCCTCACCTTAGAAAACCAAGTCTGAAGGTGAAATTCCACATCATCCCACTACCCTCATTCCACTTGGCATTTTTTTTATGCTTTGGTAGAAGAATAATTGTTGAGGACACTCGTGTAGTTCCCAAACATATGTGTGGCGTGCTTACGTCCCTAACGGATTCATGTATCTAAAGCTTGAAGAGGCATTGCAATTCCTATTGGGAATGGTTTGTAACGTCCCTCTTCAACCAACCGACTTGAAAATTCCTTATTCTTTCCCATTATTCCTTCAAATGGATTCACTCTTCATTCATTTCATCTCTTAACATCCTCTTGCAATCTCTAAGCATTCTAGCATTCACTTCTTGCATTATCAACCTTCATTTTCACTCCCAAGCAACACTTTGACACTCCATAGCGGCAACAACAACACTCTTTCAACTCCTTAGAGCAAGTGTGGAACAAACCATTGCAGTAGGGGCTTGAGTCATCTTTTCTCCTCCATTAGCTAGTGAGATCTTGGCAGAGGTGGTAAGCATTTTCACTCCTCTCCTCTACGATTTGGTTGAGTAACACTTTATTATTTTGTAGTGTTTATTGTGTTCTCTAGTTTCTTTTCTCCTTTATCAATTTTCTCTATCATTGTTATCTTGGTTAACTGTGGAGGTGGAAACACCAAAATGGGGGTCTAACTAAGGTAGGCCCCTATATATCCCCCCAACAATTTTCCTCTTTCTTTTGTGTAGGTGGACATGAATTTGGAGCTAGCTGGTGAACAGGCTCTTTTATGAGATCATCTTTGTCACCTTAGCTTTAATATATTTACTTTATCATATTCATTTGTATCTATCTTACTTCATAGTTTTGTTTTGTTCCCTTAGAAACCACTAACTAGGTTGTTAGCTTGTTTTCTAGTGGTTCTTACTATATTTTTGATCCTCTAGTCATACAGATGCCAATGCACCATGTTGTCATCCTGGAACCGCACTTTCATCCTTGGGCAGAGCGCAACCTGAGGTATAATGTTGAACCCGAAAACCAACTCGCCTAGCCCCATTCTAGGTTTCAGGTTTATAGAGTGATTAAAGGACCTTATAGTCCTCATCATTCTCATCCCTTGTTTCAAAACACCCCTTTAGAGTGAGGTAAGTTAGGGTAGTCTTCTGCTCTCAGCTCTCCATGACCTAGGCCCTTAAATGTGGTTGGTCCCCCTCTCTTACACATACAATTTTTTAAAAAGAATGTTTGTTTAATGAAAAAATAAAAGGAACCAGTCTGTCCTATTACATTTTTGTTTGTTCACTCTGTTAATTAAAATAATCCTCATAATCTAATTTCCCAACATATCTTGGGGAAATTTCTTAGCTTGTAACAATGTCAACAATATTCTTCCAAGGAAAAATACAGGGGAAATGGGTAGAGAACAAGAAACATGAGAAAATTCTATGGTTGGGCCAAAGGAAAACATTCCCTTTGGTTTCCCTATTGCCTCACCTACATGCAAAATTGAGGAACATGTAGAACAAGAAGTGTAGGATAGTCAACCTACAACTTTTGGAGAGCAACCTATAGTAGAAAGAACTATAGAATATCTTGCATCTACCAAAATCCCTTCTAAGCCCAAGATAAGGAAAGGTGTGGCC
The DNA here is from genome assembly GCA_007258455.2 of Sequoia sempervirens. NCBI lineage: Eukaryota > Viridiplantae > Streptophyta > Pinopsida > Cupressales > Cupressaceae > Sequoia > Sequoia sempervirens. The sequence goes on from VDFB02105785.1 coordinate 559,911,150, forward strand.
TCTACTTCTCAACTCAAGAAGAAACATTAGAGGCCCACACAACCAAGGAGCCAATCACATCACCTTAGAAGAAAAAAGTTCGTCAAAGGGAAGGCCAAGAATAAAAAAAGAAAATAGTGTTGTGGTGGAAACTAAAATAGATTCTAATGGAGAAAGGATTTCTAATGGTGAAAAAAAACTTAAAGTTTTACAACCTTTGTATCTAAGTAGTAGTTTAGATTTAGATTTTGATTCTAAGGATTTATTCATAGCTAAAAGGAAAAAAAAACCTCCAAGAAGCCATGTTTCTGAAGAAGGGTTTGTACCATTGGAGGAGGTGGAAGAATATTTTTTTTTAGAAAAGGAAGAGGATTTTCTTTTGAAAGGAAAAGATGAAAGAAATGAGTTGCAAGAGGCATTGCACAAAATTAAAGAATTAGAAGAACAAATGCAAGGATACCAAAAAAGGGAGAAAATTTTGGACAACATGATCCAAGAGTTGGAGAAAAGGTTGCATGCCTTTTACCAACAAGGGGCATGATTAGATAGGTTGGCACAATTGTCCATTTATGAAGTTAAAAATAGAACTCCACATCCAATAAATTAATCTACAACCCCAGAATTCTTGGAAGTCATTCTATGGCAACCCTTGGAATTCAATTTTGGAATAAGATCAAGGAATTTTTCTAGACACAAAAGGATTGGGAGAGGGAAAAATCTAAATTGATGACATCACATGTTAGGGGGTTTGACATGAAAGATATAGAGATCAAGAAACTAAAGGTCAAAATAGAAGAATTAGCTGACAAGATAATAAAAATCCTAAAAAGTAGACCTCCTGCTAGGGTTTATACCCTATACTTGAATGAATTTTTTAATTCAGTAAAATAATTAGCAACCTTCCAGTCTCATTGTCCTTACCCACTTTTTTTTTGAAAACATATAAACAATCAACCTTGGATATGCAAGATTAGTTATGTGAATTTTTAACTTAGTTATTCCTTATCATTCTACATGAAATTCTATTATGCTTGTTGGTGATGTTTAAATTAAATTCTTGGATTTTTTCATAAGGAGTGAAATCAAAGAGGATAAATACAAAGGGGTTATCAAGAAAGGGAAACTTCATTTCCTTTACTAATCAAAACAAAAGGTGAGAATCCTCATGAGTTTGTTGATGAATGGATTAGATTTGTAGATTGAAGAAGGGAAAGAGAGAAGATTATGCAATGTAGAGAACACTATTATAAAAGGTTTCATGAACTTACAATAGGAATTGGGAAGTAGGCACTTGAATTATCTTAAGATAGATGGAGATCCTCGAGTTGATAACAGAGTTGCAATGAAAAGAATCCCATTCATTTTTTAATTACTTTGTAGTAATGAAAAGGGCCCATAAGTATGCAACAACTTCCCTTTAAAATGACATTAATTGGATCCCCTTAGCTTTTCATCCTCCTATGCTTCTATTCCAATTCCACATTGGAGTGGACAGGGACAAGAAATCAATGCAGTAGAAGATGCTAGATGGGAAAAGATCTCATACTAGAAAGGATTTTACTTTCAAAGAAAGAGTAAGGGGTTACTAGTACAACAAATTAAAGGGAAGTTTCACTACAATATAATTTAAGGCCATAAGTTTCTTGGGGAAAAGAAAGAACCTAAAGTTGGGGGGAATGATGAGTCATGATAATGTCCTATTTCCTTGCTTAGGTCACATACTTTTATCTTTATTTATTGCTAAAACCTAAAGACATTACTAGAAATTTTATATAACTTTAAGAATTTTAAAGCATTTGAAGTTGAAACATGTTATATTAATAGGAATGTGTATGAGTTGTGAATTTTCATGAGTTCATTAGGATTTTATGTTTAGTTATAGTTGTTAACAATGAAATTTCCTTGAAGAATAAAGACTAACATTTGCAACAAGAAACTTGTCAACCTACAACAATAGGCTTTTCAACCCATAACATAAGGATGAAAATTTTATGTAGAGAAGGATTCAATCTATTGCAGCACAACCACTTTCAAAAGAATATGGAGGTAGTTATTTAAGGATCAGATCATGGATGACCGAGCATCACTCTTATCTTTTAATAAGAAAAGTAGGAGAAGAATTTTGTTCCCAATAGGAATAAGATTGTAACAAAAATGACTCTATCTGGACATGTTTTTTATTATAATAGTTAATATTGTTTGAGTATAGAGTCCTTGTTTGATTTCTATACTCATTTTTTCATAGTTATTGTTTTTTGTTTTAAAAACTTAGTCCTCTTCCTATTCCTAAGGGAGAGTTGACATCTACTTTAAGTTTGATTTTAGTTCACAAATAATTGGACTCCCTTGTGGACCTTATATAGTGGGATACCCTATCGAGGAGGATATCTAGATATTATGTGTGTTATATTGGACAAGATTTCTTGTTAGATTATGTTCAAAAAAAAATTGTATGATTGGAATGCAATAAAGAAGAGATACCTTGGAAACATGTTTTTCTAAATGACTGATTAAGATATTTTGTGTGTGCAACAACTCAAGCAAGGGCCACTTGAGGAATTGTTGAACCACCTTAATTTATGTTGATAGATTAGATTATACATTATATTTTTAATTGATAGTTTTTCAATTCATATGATTATGAATGATGCATTATAAATTTTTTAAATTAGAATCTATAGTTGATACTTTGTTTAGTACTCTAGAGGTTAATCGAGTTAAGACATGCAGTAGTATAGTAATTATTTAGTTACATGCATAAGCATTAAGTACTCGTAGCAATTAGACAGTTGTATGTATTCATTTACTCTATTTTGGGAAATAAAAGTTTATTTCAATTAAAATATTTTACTACATTTATATGTGTTCCATTCATCTATACTAAACCAATGTAGGATGTTTAGAATTAATTAATACATATATGTTTCCAACATCATCTAAATTCTATGAATCCCTAGTTGATAATTTAATGAAGCCCTCTCTTAAGTGATGAACTACTTAGTCTAGGGATCTTCAGGTCCACTAAGCCATGTGCACAGTCATTGGCACCAATTAATTAAGCATTAGAGGAAGCTCTATAGACCCACTTTTTTTTTGTTTTCCTTATGTTAGCTTTTGGTTCCCTTTTAGTTCTTAGAATTTGGGTCATTTTGTCCTATTCGTGATGTTTTATGTTAAAAATCCATCAAATTTGTGATAAAATTTGTATTTTCTATCATTTATGGTTTTTTGGGATTCTTCAAGATTTAGGGACATGTTTGAATCCCTCCTATTACTCTCCTCACTTTGGTTTGGTTGTTTTGTTGTTTCTTTGTTGTGATATGTCAAGGTTTCATGGACTTTTGGATTTGGTACCAAGTCCTTATGTCCCTTTGCTTCCCACTTTTTGCATTTCCCATTTTCTTGGACATTTTCTTTGAAGAGTTTGTGAAACCTTGAGGCTCTTATAAACCTTTAGAACAAGTCCAAATCTCTTTTTGATATAACTATTATAATTTTCACCACTTAAGGGTGATGGTATAGAGGTTGGTAAAAAATGATGACTGTGTTTCTAAAAATATCAAGCAATGTTAAATTTTGTATATTTTTACAATGTCACAATAACTATCTCACTTTTGATGTTAGTCACATTTGTATTTTTTTGTTATCTCTTAGCTATAGATAATGGAGGTTAGAAAGGAGAGAAGAAATGATGCTCTTCAATAAAAAAAAGTTAAGCCACATTCATGAAATGATGATTATTTGGATACCGTTTCATTTTTCAAATTGTGTATAAATTTACATATTAATTCTAAAATTATTTAAAAAAATAACTCAAAATTATAGTTATGTATAAGATTTTACAAGTTATAGGAAAATAAGTAATTGAAATGCATTAAATGAGATGGTATTTGCTCCTTACTCCAATATTCTCTCTCAATAATTTGCAAAGCCTCATAAATTTGGATTTAATTTGAGTAATTTTTATTTTTTATAAGCATCAATTTTTGTTGTCTACAATTTACTCAAAAACTATGCATGTGAATTATTTTCCTAGAAAATCATAAAATATTTGCATTAACCATTTAATTTCTATTTTACCTTAAGTAGAATGAAAATGCCCCCCAAAAATTGTATTATATATTTATTTTCCCACAACATTTCACAAACCCCCAAGTCAAAATTTGCATATACCCAAGAACCAAAGGAAAAAATAAAATCAAGGTGGTTTAAATTTGTAGCATTAGACAACTCAACCATCTTATCCTTGGTGCAGAGATCCTTCTAGGCCAAACACCTTTTTCACTTGAAGATACGAATCCCAAGTAGCTATGTTTGGAAGAAGATGAATATCCTACTACACTAAACCAATAGGGGCCACAGATGTGGCATTACCAAGATGAGTGATGTAGTCTCGATCTAAAGAGTGGGAACACAAAGACAAGTCTCAAAACCATCAAAACATGCAAGACCAGTGATATACTCAAGCTCCTCTAAAGTATCATCATCAAAGGGTATGAAATATGTATCTACAAGAGGGATGAAACAATATGCAGTAGGATCCTCTAGGTATGGAGAGATATGAAGGTCTCCATGGATCTCTAAAATTTGAGTTCAAAGTGTGTGGGGACAATCAATGTTTGATACAACACACATAGTTTCATGATCAACACTAGAACAAATAACTCTTACAACATGATCACTAATAATACCTTATGTTGAGTAACTCTTTGGTGTGTCTAGTATAGGTATGAGTCCAGAAAGATAAGGAAAATATCAAGCCACCTAAGATGTGTCAATGTGCCATTTCACCAAGACTCATAGTTATCATTTGCTAGGATGACTATGGAAGGATGAATAGAAAAACCAATGATATTTACTCAAATGAAAAAATTAGAGACTGATAAATTCAATACATATAAAGCAGATCAAATGATGTCATCTCACACAAAAAATTTCCTTTGCAAGTGCCAAGGTGTCCAAGTAATTGACAAAATTTTGAAATCACAAAAATTGAACAAAATGTACCTAGGGTGGATTTTGGAAAAAGTGAATGAATAGATCTGAACAACTCTAAAATACCTTTCCAATGCCACTAGAATCATGAATGGATATAGGTGAAAAGTTATGATCTTTAAAGTGAAAAATAAAAATTTGAATTTGATTGAGAATAAAATAAACCAAAAAATATGATTATAAGAGCTACACCACTTGAAAGTAGACGGAACTAGCTTTCTGACGATGTCTCTTTTTCCTAATTTTGGCATCGTGTGCCCAAGTTATGGACAAAAGAAAAAAGAAAAAACTATTTTAGGGCCAAAGTGGGCTAGGAGGGGGGAAAAAAGGGCTATCCATATGACTTCGTACTACAGATGTCAACAAGAATATTCTTAGAATATTTTATCATCTACCAAAAAGGTTTGGTGTGCCTAAAAATGTTGAAATGTTGGAATATTATTTCCTCTACTACCAAAAAATATTGAGCTAGCTAGATTGATATTAGTTTCTTGAGATTCCACAAAATCTTCAAAGATTTCACTCCTTTATTTGATGCTGCCAATTTTTTTAATAGCAACCACCACATAAGGTTTTCCAATTGGTAAGATGGTGCTTGATGGGTGGTGGAGGGTTGTTGATGGGGGTTGATGGCCCTGCTAGTGGGGGAAGTGGGCCCTGTCAACATAGGGTATAGAGTGTACCCTATGACTATATTTATTTTTCTTTTTCCATTTGAAAATTTTGATTTTATTTTTTTGATCGATGGAAAAATAAATTGAAAAATAAAATAAGATTCTTGAGAAAACCTATGCATGTTGTGGAGAAGGGAGCAGATGTCGTACAGTTGTACGGCCATATGGATTTCCATATAGATTTTATGGCTCTATTTTTTAAAACACTTTTCCAAAATTGATGAAACAACAGACAATATTTATGTGTTTGGTCATTTTGGACTCAATGGTGATGTCTATTTCACCCTAGGATGAGTCAATTTTCCCTCAAGGCTAGATCTCTCAAAATTTGAATAGAAATTCATAGATCTAGAATTTTGATACCATGTTAGAGTTGATAGTGAACCCCACAACTCCAAAATCAACTGCAACTAAAACACTTGCCAAAAAATGAGAGATCAAAGCAATTGATTTGCTATGCAACCAAGAGAAATGATTGAATCCACACAAGTATCACACAAGCATCTAATATTGAGATTAACCTAAAATTTCAATTGAATTGAATGTGAATGAACCTATAAATAGCCCAATATAATAAATAAAAAAGCACTTCTAAGTTTAGCTTAAGTGAATAAAGTAATAAGGGACTTAATAATTAATTAAATATTAATTAATTATCAAGTGATTATCCTAATTACTCCAACAAGTAATCCTAGAAGAGAGTACTTTATCAATATCCACATAAGCGTAAAATATTACAAAAAAATCATTTATTCAATGACTACATCCATGACAATGAATTGGCTAAAAGAGTTGGCTAGACCCATCGAGACATCCTCAATCTAGTATTCTTGAAAGTATTTTATTAATTTTACTCAATATTATTTTTTTTAATTTTATTTAACTAAATAAAATAACTCCAAACTTACCATGTGCATAAAAACTAAAACATGGCTAATATATATTTGAAGAAAAAATGACAACTATAAAATAGCTCTTAAGTAAATAAAAATAAAATAATTCTTAAAGTTTTAAAGTAAAATAAAATATATAAATTCACTCTTAAATAAATAAAATAAAATAAATCAACTCTTGAGTTGATAAAATAAATTGTAAGTAAATAAAAATAAATCTTCAATATAAATAAAATAAAATAATTCTAAACTAATATTTTAAATAAATATATTTAAAATATGATGCAGGAGCATCCAAGGTGTAAGCACAATCTTGCATCAACCAAAAATAAAAGTTTGTTTATTTTCAATAAGGGCTAATTGGCTAAGGTTTATTGAACATAAGAATGGAGTATGTGTCTAATGTGTTGAAGATGTGCAAAGATCCAGTTTCAAGCCTTGAGCTTACCATTTATTGTTTACCAAAGATGAAGGAGTTAGTCAATTTTCCTCCAAGTTTGATCAAGTTTTGGACTTCAAGTTGATTTCTTACTTGTTGTTGAAGAGGATCGGACTTCAGGCTTTGCAGTTGCAACGTGCGCTGATTGAAGTGGTGTAAAGGGTATGTGGAAACCTTGAACCCTGACATCCAAAAGGGAAGAAGCAAGAAGGTTTCACGAGGCGGTGATGAGGCTTACGCCCTACATGAAGACAATAACCAGGATGATGGACAAGCGAACTCTGACCTCCAACAAGAGAATGTAAAGAAATGTCTTTGGGTTTTGTTGTTCAGTCTAGCTCCTCTATGGACTTCATGAAAGTGGTATGACGGAATTGAGACTCTTGACTCCAAATGGTAAGAGAGAATGAAGTCTTTGAAAATTATGGGAAATCTTTCTAGAAGCGAAGTTTGACTTGGTTGACCGACGTAGATTGATGTTGTGACACATGGCACGAAATGATTGGCAGATTCACATCATCAGTTTGAATCACAAGGGATTTAGGGTTTTAATCGAATAATGATATTTTGAAGTGTGGTATCTAAGTTTTAATGCCAATCATGGTGTGAATTGGCTGATTTGATGGTCACATGAACAATGTCGTAGAGGAGGAATGACCACTCTAGTAATGTTAATGTTGTAGGGTAGTAGACGGCGGTGCTAAGGCAAGCATGGATGATAGAATTTACTGCAGGTTTTGTTGACAAGTAAAAAAGAGAAAAAAATGCATGGAATGAGGGGAGGAAACCCTAAGGTCATGTTTTTGCTAAAAACAAAAACACATCAAACCAAGGGGAGGGATAGCAATAATTGAGGATTGAGAAGATTTCTTGTTGTGAAGGAATGTAGGTTGAAGGAGAGTTAGTTTCGATTTGAAGAATCATAGACTATTGAAGTCAAGAAGGCCCATCTAATGGTGAATGTAGAAATGTAATGTCATTTTTTATTACAACAATAAACAAAGACTTTGTTTCTCTCTTGCATTCTCATTTAGTGTTTTCTTGTTGTAGTTGCGAGTTTGATATTTGAAAGGGGAGTACCCTACATTAGTGGTATCAGAGAAACAAGATCTTGAGTGTGTAATAGACTGTTGAAGAGAGGCAATTGCACAAGGATTGAGCTTTGGGGTATTCGAGAAAAATGGATGGGATAGGAGCCCGTCATGGTAGAGGTAGAGGAAGAGGAATAGGAGATAATTTTGTAAGATATGATGATTTTAATGCCTTGAGAAGGTAGGTTGAAACACTAGAAAATGAGATAAGGAGAGGGTTTGGAAGAATGAGAGACCCAGGAAGTGAAGATGAAGATGGAAGCACAAAGAATGCTAGTCTAGATATTGAGCAAAGAGAGGAAATTACAGTGGTTGCAACTTACGCACTACTAAAAGCTTTTACAAAATGGGGAAGAGACCAAAAATGGATGTTCCTACATTTAATGGAAGTCTAAATTTAGAGGAATTGGTAGATTGGATTAATGAGATGGAAAAGTATTTTGAATTTGAAGAGATAGAAGACCCTGATAAAGTGATATTTTCCAAGACACGAATGAAAGGACATGCCTAAATATGGTGGAGAGAGGTTCAATTAGAAAGGGGAAGAAGAGGGAAAGATAAAATTACCAAATGGGACAAAATGGTGGATAAATTTAAAAAAAGACAATTTATTCCTATAGACTATGAGTTGAATTTGGTCAAGAGGATGCAAGGTCTAAAATAAGGAAGCAAGACTATTAAATAATATAGTGAATAATTTCATAGAATTATTATAAGTACTGGACATTCGAAGGCGACCAAGAAAAAGGTTGCAAAATACATAAATGGGTTAAGATCAAGCATTCAAGAAGATATGGCACTTGTCAGAGTTGTGATGATGGAAGATGCTTATCAAATAGCATTGAAGATAGAAGAAAGAGTGAACAAAAGGTTCAAAAACAAATTGAAGGGAAAAGGGTATGGAGGCAAGGTAGGAGGGAGAACTTACAAAAATGAGGAAAAATAGAAAAGGAGCCCCAAGAATGAAGAGGGTAGTAAAAGAGAAGCAAAATATGAGGAAGGAAAAAGCTCAAGTGACCAATATTTAAAAGGTAGAGCTAGAGGTCATGGTTATGGTAGAGGCTCATTCTAGGGCATGTGTTACAAATGTGGAGAAGAAGGATACCGAGCCTATGATTTCCCACAAACAGAGGAGAAGCCAAAAAGAAGAAGAGAACACCAAGGAAGGGCAGAAAATGTCAATGAGGAAGAGGCACCTTCCTAATAATCAAAAGATACAGAAGATGGAGAGGTTATGATGACAAGGAGAGCACTCCTGAATGAATACAATAAGCCCATGCAAAGGAATAATTTATTCAAAACAAGGTGCAAGTGTGAAGGAAAGGTGTGTAATATCATAGTAGATAGTGGAAGCATATACAATCTTGTGTCTGATGAGATGGTAGAAAATTTAAAGCTTGAGAGGAGAAAACACCCAAAACCATAACGTATTTCTTGGGTGGAAGATAACTAGAAGTTGTTAGTGAATGAACAATGCAATGTGAAGTTTAAGGTCGAGAATTATTATGATGACATTCTATATGATATCATCCCTATGGATTCTTGTCATATTTTTCTTGGAAGACTATGGAAATGTGACCAAAAAGTCATACATGATAGGTGTGCTACACCTACACAATTGTAAAAGACATAGTGAAGAATAAGTTGAAGCCTTTGAAGGAGAAAAACATTAAAGTTTGTGGTAATGCTAGAGTTTTCTTAGTTGATGCAAGGAGATTTCTTAATGGCATGAAACATGGAAAAGTTTGTTTTGCTTTGGTTCCTAAGAATAATAGTGAAAGTGTTGAAGAAGTTCCTGTAGAAGTTGTAGATTTTCTGCAAGAATTAAAGATTATTGTTTCAAATAATGTTCCTAAAGGACTTCCACCAATGAGGAAGATTATTCACCAAATAGACTTGGTACTGGGAGAAAGTTTTCCAAACAAGGCAGCCTATCGAATGTCACCTACAGAGAATGAAGAGGTAAATAAACAAGTTGTTGATTTGTTGAAGAAGGGTTTGATAGGAGAGAGTTTAAGAACGTGTGCAATGCATGTTGTTTTTTCACCAAAGAAAGGAGGAGAATGGAGGATGTGCATGGATTCTAGAGAAATAAACAAGATTACCATTAAGTACAAATTTACATTACCTAGGATGGATGATATCACGAATTGCTTGAGTGGAGCAGAGTACTTCACCAAAATTGACTTGAAGAGTGGATACCACAAAAATTGAATTAGAGAAGGAGATGAGTGGAATATGGCATTCAAGAGAAAGGAAGGGTTATATGAGTGGTTATTTATGCCTTTTGGGCTAACCAATGCACATAGTATGTTTATGAGGTTAATGAATGAAGTGTTGAAAGAGATCTTGGGTAGATCTGTGTTTGTTTTATTTAGATGACATTTTAATTTTCAGTATAACCTTGGAGGAGCATTTGAAGCATATCATATTTATTTTTGAAAATATTAGAGATAAAAAATTTCTAATTAACCTCAAAAAGTGCAGCTTTTTGAAGAGGGATTTGGTGTATTTAGGCTTTGTTTTTTCAAGGAAAGGTATCAAGATGGACCCAGAAAAGGTGAAAGCTATTCTAGAATGGCCAATACCTAGGAGTGTAATGGAGGTAAGATCATTTCATGGGTTAGCAAGTTTTTAAAGAAAGTTCATCAAATGTTTTAGTGGCATGTGTGCACCACTAACTGAAACTATGAGGGGTGATAAGAAGGTATTCAAGTGGACTACAAGAGCAGCAAAGAGATTTGATTTTTTTAAGAGCAAAGTGACAGAGCAACCTATTTTGGTACTTTTGGATTTCAACAAGGTGTTTCAAGTGGATTGTGATGCAAGTGGTAATGTTATTGGGGTTGTTTTGAGCCAAGAAGGTAAACCTATTGCATATTTTAGTGAGGAGTTAAATGATGCTAGGAAAAGGTATTTAGTTTATGATCAAGAGTTTTATGCAATCATTCAAGCACTTAAGAAATGGAGACATTATCTTTTTCCAAAACAATTTTTTTTGTTTATTGATCATCAAGCACTCCAATAATTGAGTAGCTAAGGGAAGTTGAATCAAAGGCATGTGAAATGGGTTGAATTTTTACAAATTTATATATATTTTTTGAAACATAGGAGTGGGAAGTCTAATAGGGTTGTTGATGCTTTGAGTAGAAGGCAAGGTTTGTTAATTGAAATGCAAGTTGAAGTTGTGGGTTTTGATGAACTTAAGAATATGTATGAAGGGGATTTAGATTCTAGAGAGGCATGGAAGGCTTGCAAAGAGAATATTGCAGCAAATAGAACCAAATGGATGGATTATCTAATCCAAGATGGTATGTTGTTCAAAGTTAATCAATTGAGCATTCCTAAAAGTTCCATGAGATTGAATTTAATTAAGGAGAAACATAGTGGTGGACTTGCAGGGCACTTTGGTTTTGACAAGACTATTGCATTAGTCAGAGAGAAGTATTATTGGCCTCAATTGCAGAAAGATGTAAGGAAGTATGTGCAAGATTGTGGGGTGTTTCAAGTGGAAAAGGGGATTATTCAAAACACTAGTTTATATCAACCACTACCTATACCCAAGAGGCCATGGGAGGACATAAGTATGGATTTTGTTCTTGCTTTTCCAAGGACACAAAGAGGACATGATTCCATCTTTGTGGTGGTAGATAGGTTCTCTAAAATGGAACATTTTATGCCTTTTCATAAGACTAATGACACTATGAATGTTGCAAATTTGTTTTTCAAGGAAGTTGTGAGGCTTCATGCAATTCCAAAGAGCATTGTTTCTGATAGGGATACCAAGTTTGTTGGCTACTTCTGGAGGACTTTGTCGAAGAAGCTCAACACTGAATTAAAGCTTTTCTCAACCTACCATCTTCAAACAGATGGTCAAATATAGGTGGTGAATAGGAGTTTTGGAAATTTATTGAGATTCTTGGTTGGAAACAAACCAAAAGGGTGGGATTTAGTCTTACCACAAGCTGAGTTTTCCTACAACAACTTAGTTAATAGAAGCACACGTAAGTCACCATTTCAGATTGTTTATGGTAGCAACCCAAGAGTTGTATCAAACCTAAATAATATTGATAAAAATGTGAAGAAGAGTGTTGATACATATGATTTTGCAACATATGAAAAACCTTTAAATGATGAGGTGAGAAAACATATCAACAAAATGAATATTTCTTATAAAACTAATGTTGATTTCAAGAGGAGACACAAGGAATTTTAGATTGGAGATGAAGTGATGGTGCATCTAAGGAAGGAAATATTTCTATTGGGTACATATAACAAGCTCAAGATGAAGAGGATTGGCCCATGCAAGATTGTAAAAAGACATGATTCTGGTAATGCATATGAGGTAGAATTGCCTAATTAGCTTAATATTTCTCCAATTTTTAATATTTCAAATTTTACCATATTTCATGAAGGTGAAAATGATGAATTTAAATAAATTAAGTAGCCTCAACCACTCACACCTACTTCAAGGGATGAAAATATTGAGACAATTCTTGATAGCAAGGTGAAAAGGAGCACAAGGAGGAAGCAATACATGGAGTATTTGGTGCAATGGTTTGGGAGACCTATGGAAGATTCTTCGTAGTTATCTAAGACTGAGATTACTCATCTTGGATATCCTCTTGGAAAGTGATGAGTTCACTTTTCTTCTACCCTAGGTGTCTAATGCAAGATCATCCAAGGTGTAAGGGAAATCTTGCATCAACCAAAAAAAAAGTTTGTTTCTTTTCAATAAGGGATAATTGGCTAAGGTTTGTTGAAAATAAGAATGGAGTTTGTGTTTGATGTGTTGAAGATGTACAAAGTTCAAGTTTTGGGCGTCGGGCTTACCGTTTATCATTTACCATAGATGAAGGAGTTAGTTAATTTTCCTCTAAGTCTATCTGATTTTGGACTTTGGGTTGATTGCTTGTTGCTGAAGAGGATCAGACTTCGGGTTTTGGACTTGTGGAATGCATTGATTGAAGTGGTGTAAAGTGTATGTGGAAACCCCAAACCCTAACACCCAAAAGGGAAGAAGCGAGAAGGTTTCACAAGGTTGTGATGAGTCTTACGTTGTACATGAATATAGTAACTAGGATGTGGATGAGTGAACTCCAACCTCCAACAAGCGAATGTAAAGTATTGTCTTTGGGTTTCATTGTTCAGTCTAGCTCCTCTATGCACTTCATGAAAGTGGTATGAAGTAATTGAGACTCTTGACTCCTGATGGTAAGAGAAAATGAAGCCACCAAAAATTGTGGTATATCTTGCCAGAAGAAAATTTTGACTTGGTTGACCAGCATAGATTGATGTTTTGACACATGGCACAAAATTATTGGAAGATTCACATTGTTATTTTGAATCACAAGGGATTTAGTATTTTAATCAAATAATGATATTTTGAAGTGTGGAAACTAAGTTTTAATGCCAGTCATGGTGTGAATCATCTAAGTCGATGATTGCATGGATGATAGTGTAGAGGAGGAATGACCACTATAGTAACATCAATACTATAGGGAAGTGGACTATGGAACTAAGGAAAGCATGGATGACAAACTTTAATGCATATTTGGTCGACACGAAGAAAAGAGAAAAAAATGTATGGAATGAGAGTCCAGGAAACGCTAAGGTCATGTTTTTGCTAAGAAAAAAACACATCGAACCAAGGGAGGAATAGAAATGATCAAGGATCAAGTAGATTTATTGTTGTGAAGGAATGTAGGTTGAAGGAGAGTTATCTTTGATTTGAAGAATCGCAAATTGTTGAAGTGAAGAAGGCCCTTTTGATGGTGAATGTAGAATTGTAATGTCATTTTTTATTATAGTCATAAATGAAGACTTTGTTTCTCTCTTACATTCTTGTTTAGTGTTTCCTTGTTGTAGTTGCAAGTTTGAGATTTGAAAGGGGAGTACCCTGCATTAAAATATCTATACTAATTTTATTATTTTTAATAAAAAATTTAATCAATTTTTTGTTAGAAATGAATTGAAATTGTAAAATCCTAAAAAATAACCAATATCTTTAACATTTGATAACACATTAAGAATCACTTCACCTGCATATAATATATTTTCAACTCTTTAATATTATACTTTAAACTCTTGTTTGGCCAAGAGCATACCACTTATTACATTTTACAACATAGAATCTATAATTATTACAGATATGTTTTATTTGACAAACTTATTGAATATAAAGGGGAGGACATTCATGATCTCATATAATCTAAACTAATAAATTTACAATGACATTTGAATTAAGGTGGTAAATCACGACCTTGATTAAAAATTGGTATAATTAATAATTAATAAAGTTAATGATTGTTGATTAATGAATAATACATTTAGATAACTTTTAAATTACTATTAGAAGTTAAATAGTAGAAGACCAACAATCATCATTTAGATTTCCATCTTAAATGTCACTTTTTTTATTTGAATTTGGGTCTCCATACTGAAAACCCAATACATTATCTACTTGATATCAACCCTTTGGACACATTGTATTTTTCTAGAAATTTGTTCTTTTATTATAACTATTTTTTAAAAGGGGTAAATGCTTTTGAACTGAAACTATGAACTGTTGAATTCACAAACAGGGTACCCCATCCCCAATTTAAACATTCAACAATAACACCCCAATGGGTTTTGAACCTTGATGGCAAGAACAACACCACTAACCATTAGACTAATGTTATTGCTAGCAAACTCAAGTTTAGAGTCTCTGAAATCCCTTTTGATGTTAATAATTTTTCTTGCAATAGTTATTATTTCTTAAATTGAAGTTCCATGGAGGGGAGCTTCCTAAAATATTTTAAATTTTTAAGAGAATTTTAAGTGGGTGGTCCCTATAAGAGTTGGTATAGAATACTCTACACCATGCAATATTTGGCTAAAGATTGTATCCACCTAAGATCTAAGAACTTCATGAAAGAACAATAGAGATCAACTATGAGAGAATAATGATTGTATGATTGTTACATGAGACCACTTGGTTATATAGCCAAGGTGAGACATAGGATTAGACAAGATTTTGACAAGTTATATGGCATGAGACAACTAATATTAAATGACTTATGACACAATAATTAAATATCAAAAGATAAGATAATAACTTATAACAAATAACAACATTCTAGAAATATTTCCTAGGATCTAAGTAAACTTAACATGTAAATATGACCCACTAATAAAATAGTTACATAAAACACCTATTTACACCAACACCCCCTTAAGTGTAACATAGGGAGTATTAGATTATTATGCAAATGATGAAAATATGCAAGATGGGTACCGGCTACAAGGCCATGTTAGGTACCCATGTGCAAATGCAGCGCAAATGCAGTCTCTCACAAACAAAGAAAAGGAGAAACCCAATGAGACAAAACTCATCCCCAAAAGAGAGATGAAAAAATGCTCTCAATGATGAATGAGAAATATAAAAGGTCCCATGCAAGGAAAAGCACCTCCCATAAGAGAGAAGAAGAGATACTATACAACACCTCCTCGATGTGGTGTCTTGTGCAATGATGGTAGATGCTCAACATTGAATGTTGAAGATGATCCAATACCACCAAACAACATTCCTCCCTTTTAGAAGAAACAAAACCAAGATGGTATGTAGGATTTCTTCCCATTGTTGAAAGGAAGATGAGAGAAGAAGGATTATGTGTGATATCTTTTAAGTATTCTCAAGTGTCTCCATTTCGATGTCAAAAGTGTCACACTCCAAATAGGAATTCTAGGCCACACTCCAAAAGATGACAATCTAAAATCTCTTAGAAATGATTGTAGAACACAAGCTAAAGAAAAATATTTCTCCTTTGAATACAAAGAAGCCTCCTTCAAATATTTCCCAAAAGAATACAATCATGTCAAATGGCAAAGAATGATCATGCAAAGAATGAACAAGAGGATCAAAGTGTTTTGTCACAACAATTGAAGAAGGATCATATCCATCAATGAGAAGGTGTATGCAATAAATGATGTCTTCCAATTTTGAAATGTGGTACTCACAAAAAGAACTTGGAATTTATGTCAAGTACTCATCCCAAGTAGCCATCTTTGGAAGACAATGTACACCCTACTACTTTGAATCATGAGGAGCCAAAACTATGGCAACACAAGCATCATAAGATACAACAGTAGATGAAGGAGATAGAATATTAGCACATTTCATTAGATCCTTAGTAGATGAAAAAATAACAAGATTCAAATGACCATACTAAGTCTCCTCAAAATTTTCCATACTAAATGCCTAAATGTGAACACCTACCAAAGGAACAATAGGAGAAAAATGTAAGGTGTAGACTCAAGATTGGTGATCAACCTCCCCAACTACAACTATATCTCCATTATGAAAATCTTGGATTATGACATAATCTGGTGTTAACTCAACACTCTTGCTTGCTCCACCATATGTGATCTGATAGAAAGGATATTGGTTGACAATGAAGAAACACAAAGAACATCATTAAATGTTATTTCATATATGTTAATGGATCCCTTCCCACAAACATTCATATATGTGTTGCTAGCCATCAAGATGTGTGGTGATGGACAAGACTCAAATGAAGCCAACATACTCTCGTATGAATCCATATGATGTGAAGATTCTAAAACAAGTTTCCACCTCTTTGACTCAAAATCTAAAACTGTAACAAATGCTTGTCTCTTATTTCTATCAAAATTTAATGAAGAAGAAGAAGATGAACCCTTTTACATTGAAGGAAAATTAATTTAATTATTTTTAAGAAGATTCAACTCATGAAGTTGTTTGGAATAACATTAATGCTCATCATGCCCTATTTTTTTGCAATATTTACATGTAGGCTTGTCTTTCTTAGATGATTCCCATTTGGAGGGAGAGGATTCAAATTATTTATGTATCTTGTTATTTTTCTTCTTTTGCTCCTTTTTAGGATTCCCTGATTTTTTTGTACCTTAAGCTCACTAGACAACAATGTTTGTGACTTAGGATCTACTTGATTAGACCCATATGAATTAACTTTGCTTCCTCTTGGATTAGGATAATTTCAAATTCATCAAACTTAGGATCAACATCTAATATTCCCATAGAAATTCAATAGGTATGAAAGTCAGAAATAAACATTGAGTATTCAGGACCAAGCTTGGATAACACATTTAGAATCAATTGTAAATATTTTTATCAATATTGCAATCTTTTAGCTATGTTCTTAGTTGATTAATCTTGGAGATGTAGTCTTGGATGTGGTTGAACTTTTAGGAATATATCAATATAATATTCCCTAATCTTATCAGTTTTACCATACAATTTCTCAAAAGTCTCACATGCCTCTTTAGGTGTTTTGCATGATTCAATATGAAATTGTAAATCAAAAGAGACTAATGAACATATGTATTCAAGTGTTTTCTCACAATCAATATCTCATTTTTCCAATTATTTAACATTAGTAAGTTCAAAATTAGTTTCTTTAAGATGGTCTATAAAAATATTTTTCATGAGATAATTCTATACTAATTTTCTCCATGAAGCATAATTATATGGAGTTAGAAGTTCAATTTGATATTTTCCCATTACAAGAACACACAACAAGCAAAAGAAATCAACCAACCACCAAAATATTACCCCCCCCCCAAAAAAAAACTACTCAAACAAGAATCCCCCAACAATATATGATCTTGGCACTTTATTCTTAGTGCGATTAGAGGTACCACTTGTCAAAAACAATGAAGTGGACTTGATTTTAGTGCTTATAGATGTTAAATTTTTCCACAATCCCAAAGTAAAATTTTGACACAAAATGAGACCAAACTGATCATACCATTGCAAAGTACATAAAAAATTATGTACTTTCAAAAAAAATTGCACCAAAAAATGCTATCATAGGAGTGAAAATGGAGCCCTAGAAGTTCCCAAAATAAGAATGACTTAGCAAAACTTATGAGAATCTGTAATTTATGGAAAAACTAGGAAACAAAATCAAAACTGATTGCACCACTAAAAAGAGCACAAAATTTTAGCCAAATTATAAAAAAATTCTTACAAAAAGGAGGTCTTGAGCCTGAGTTATGAGTCTTTGAAGATTGGGTGCAAAAGCAAAAGGTGCATTAGAGAGGGTGGGAATTTAAGCACATACTGACATTAGCATGATGTCAATAGACAAAATATTCCCTTTACCATCAAAACATCCCCTTGGATGGAATATTTGTGGAATATTTGGTGCGATGACAACATATTCTTCAGTGAATCTCTGGCAACAAACAAAATATTCAATTTTGGAAATAATTTTTTTATCATTAATCAACAATCATTAATGTTGGTGGGTTGTGCTTGCCACATAGAGTAACATATCCTGATGTGGGTATTGTATGTAGGTCTATGATATCTTGCATATCGTAGATTGCAAAATTGATTTTTAAAAAAATTTAAATAAAATTTCTTGAAAAACTTTAGAAAAACTAGAAAATTTTATTATTTTTTGCACATTTACAATGCATTTTTTGCTAATCAAGAATTTTTTATCGTATGGATGTACGAACAACCATGCAGTGCCAAGGAGGGTAATTTTTTTTGAAAGCTTAGGGAAAGTGCTCAGATTTTGACAATTTGACAATTGATCTAGGGTTTTTGGGCCTCTTAGATGCAATGGAAAAGTTTGTTTTGACCCAAAGTGCTCCAAAATTGTAGCTACCTCTTAGATCAAGTAACCACTTTCCAACTTCAAATTCTCACAAATCTAACATTATACGTTTGATTTAGACAAAACAAAAGGAAAATTGAATTTTTCAAATCCTTTGAACTCAATGGTGAGATCAAATTTGCACCAAAAAGTTCCTATTTAAATCTTTAATACAAAGCCACAAAGAAGAAACCCCCAAATCTAGTATTTTAAAAAAAAATTGTTTTTTTAGTTCATTATTCGATGCAAAAGAAGAGAATACTTAAATTTTCAAGGTCCACCAAAATTTACAACTTATATTTTTCAATAAAGACTAACAAGAAGCAATCCCACAATCTCTAATACCATGTAAGAGTTGGTATAAAATAATCTACACCATGCAATATTTGGATGAAGAATGTAGCCACCAAGATCTAGGAACTTCATGAAAACATGAGAGATCAACTATGAGAGAATAATATTATCAAAAAAGAAAATGATAAATTATGATTATATGATTGTTACATGCGACCATCTAGTTATATAGCCAAGGTGAGACATAGGATTAGACAAGATCATAACAAGTGTCTTAATCCGATATCATGAGACAACTAATATTAAATGAATTAGGATACAATTTGTAGACACTTAAAATTTTCCTAACTCATATTGCACATCTAAATTTTACTACTAACACCATTTCATCCTCAATCACCCCTTTTTGACCGTTTAATTAAATAATCTTCACTATTTAACTAAATTCATCATTTTCTACTATTAATCAAATTATCAAATATTATTTGGCTAATTCACCCCCTTTCACACTAATTTTCATCTTATTTAATTAGGTAATATGAATTATTTAATTAAATTTCTTATGCCCACACATTTAATTAAATAATCTTAATTATTTAATTAAATGTCATTTAAACCCTTTTTCATTAATAAGTTAATTATTTAATGGAAATGTTAATTTCCCTCCATCTTGCACAATTAAATAATTTCTTAAATTACTTAATTCACTAATTTTCCTCACCCTCCCACTTGGAAGGGAATATTCCTCTATTTTCACTTATTCTAAAATGGGAATAACTTCTAACAACTTCCTATTTTTAGGAAGTGTGCTTCTTTGAATCAATTCAAGAGCAATTGATTAACTCCTTGATCCTTGTGTAATGGAGTGAATTTACACCTCGCAAATTCCCCATTTACACCCCTTAGCTTAGAAAAATTAAACCCAATGGTTATTTTCCACCTCATCCATTCACATTCCACCCACTTGGCAGTTATTTGTAGTGTCGATAGGGGAATTTTGTTGCGCATGCTAGCATGATGTGTGGACATTTGTGCGGAAAAATTTCATCCTAACAACATTCCTGCCTCTAGAATCTCCATAGGGGTTACACTTCTCCATTGGAAATGAAGCATAACGCCCCTACACCCTTGATCGACTTGGAACGGCTCTTTCGGGCTTCTATTCATCCTAAAAAACATCTTCTCCATTGATTCAATCTTCTTCAATCTCACTTCACGTTTCTACATACTTCTTGACCAATTCACAACACTTTCTCCATTATTAAATCTACAAGATGACACTATGCAGGTTTCACTCTTATTGTTGCAACAAGATTGGTACTCACAAGTGTTGATCGTTGTTTTCTGTAAAACAACAACATAGACAAGATGCAATATCCTATCTCTCTTGAAAGGTAAATCTCTATCAGCAAGCCTCAAGAGATAACCCCAAGGTCTCTAATGTTAGGTCTTGACAATGCATAAACAACTCTGTGATAAATGTGAAATTGTTGGTAATCACAATGGGACCTTACTACAAGCAAACTACTGAATCGATTCTGTCAGATTTAGCAAACTGGTGACACTTCAATCCTAGATTTAACCCGATATTCAAAGAAATAGAAAAAGAGTAAGTATTTCAAAGAGATTCCTAAATTTAGTATTACTCCTAAGATCGATAATGAAAGTAACCAACACTCATAATGCACCGATCCCTCAAAACCAATCTCTACTTGACCCAGATAAATTTGCAATCTTGTAGAAATAGTGCAATCTTCTAAGGCCCTTAAGATCTTCAAACCACGAACACGGATTCAAATAACCTTATTGTAGTTAAAATAAACAACATTCACGATTGAACTAAGCACAAGGTATGTAAAGTCCAGGCTAACTTTGCAAAGCAACTAACAATCAATTAGTTGCGAAAAGTATGGACTGAAGGATTGCTGCAACATTCGAGTATCAAAATACCAACATTATTGAATCAGATTTAATTTAAACATTAACCTCCTCAAAGGAATTTTAAAGATGGAAAACAAGAACCATGCAAGACAAGAGAATACCAGTATGGCACCAAATCACAATGACATTACTTATATTCGAATTATCCACTGTAGCAACAATTCTGGCTTTCTATTACAATATTTGCTTGAGAGCAGCTACTTGCTAATTTTAATCTACTTCTAACTGGCTTTGTTCTACTTTCTAGCTATGAATTCTAACTATCTAATCTTCAAACCCCTTTACAAAGAGGCCAAATGCCCAATATATAGAAACCCCCAGAAGTTTGTCAGCCAGGCAAGGGTTTCACACCAATAACTCAGCACAACAACCTAGCTAGGAAAGTCTTCAAAATGGATCAAATAGGAATTAAATGCGTGTCTCATCGAGGTCGGCCCAGGATCCACAATGCAGCTCAGATGACACACGGGAAAATAATAGGGAAGCACAAATCATGTCGTCGCCCATCATTAGCTCCCTTCCCTATTATCCCCACGCCGATCTAACTCTTCAAGTAGCTTTAAGAATGCCGCATCTAAGTTGGCCATAGGCAGTACTGGTAGAACCATAAGTCACCTCTCAATGGACGCAATCTCATCCCTTGCGTGCTTGACCAACCTATCCCAATCTACCTTATAGGTCACATGCTTATCAATAACTGCGAGGTAGGTGGCTGCATCATCCAATTGGTGCTTGAAAATAGAGCCATCATCAAGTGGTGCATACACATCATGCCACCATTCTCTCAACTGTTCCAAGCTCAAGTACTTAGGCGCAATCTTTCTTCTTCCCGTCATGATTTTGAAGAAGGCAATGGAACCATTGTAAATCTCAGTCAAGGTGTCATCAATCTGCTTCCCTCGTTTGTGAATATTTTTCAACACCTTTTGCCTGATTTGTAGTGCCTCGAACCATTCCCAAGGTTCGGCAGCTCTAGAAGAAGGAAGAATTCCATTACTCACCAATCTACCTTGGGTGTACTCCATTAGATTCCTAGTTTTCTGCAGAAGGAGGTCTGTATCATCCTTATCTTGTGCTAACACTTGTTTCAACCACTCAGTTGCCATAATAGCATCTTTCCCCATTGACAAGATCTCCTTAATAGCTTCATCACCCTTCCCTTGCACTCCTTTCAACCAATTCACAATGGCAAGGGTGGAAGCCTTCATTTTTTCTAGCTCAATTATGGTCTCCAGAGACAGAGGATTGGTAGTAGAGGAAGAAGGATTAATGGCCTGTAGTGGTTTCATCAATTTTTCCAAGCACTTCTTGAGATTTTCATTTTCTTTCTTTAGTTCTTGCTTGGCTTTCACTTCCCTTCTCAATCTATCCACCATAGCTGCACTGGAGACCCCATAGTCCTCAATATCCTACTCAACTGATGTAGGCCCAAGATTAAAAGTCTATATATTATAATCACTTCCAGCCACATCGTCTCTATTTTTGTCTGGAATAGGGGTAGCAATATGAACAACCTTGTTATGTGCCACATCTCTCTCGACCCATGAAATCACCCTAGCCTTCTTCTTACCTTTATCCTTTCCAATCTTGGCTAGTAGTGCATCCTAGTTCGATGGACTATCCTCCACAACTACGTATTTTCTCTTTATTTCTCTGTCAAGCCATTCAAGGACACTAGACTCCAATTGTACTTCGGCTTGCTTTTCCTCCACTTGTTGACCCCTAGGTGCCTCCTCTTCCAAATTTTCTTTCTCAGGAGTCTCATCATTCTTAATTTCTTCTTCTCCGACATGTTCCTCCTCCTACTCGAGTGATGGATCCTCTTCTACCTCTTCTTCCCTTGGAGGAGATTCAACTACCTTAGTCCCAACAGGAGAGTCTGCATGTGCAACCATAGGAGACTGCACTATCTTTTCAATTTTTGCTTCTGCATTCTAGAGTTCCCCTTCATGGAATTCCAAACCTTCAGTATCTATATGATCCTCAACATTTTCCTCCTCGCCTGGTTCACTATGACCTTCATGAGTGGGAGGCACATCATCATGCTGCATCCTATGAGAGGCCACCGGAGGTAGGTCAGCCTTAGGCACATTGTCCCTAGGAGAAGGAGTCATAGACTTCCTTGCATACACTTTTTCCTTCTCCTCTAAGCTTTCAAGATTTATCACTGGTGGGGAAACTTCTTCCCCAACCTTGGAGGTGGCCTTCTCTGATAGTTTGACAATTCTCTTCCTCTTCAGCATAAGAGCATCAACCTCAGGACTATGCTCGGACTTCCTAGTCCTTGTCCTCTTCTTGGCTTCTGGCCTCCTCTATTTTTCTGTTTCCTGGACCTCTGTTTCTTGTATACCTTTAGATTTACTTTTGACAGGGGAGTCTAGTTTACCTTTACCTTTAGGATCCTGCTCGGTGGATTCTTCAGAAGTAGAATGGGAATCTAATTCCCCCATCAAGGCATATGTGCATTGCACTCCCTTGTTTTGCCAGTTCCCATAGTGTGTGTTTGAGCCACATCTTAGTGAATTTGAGAACCAGATCCACTAGTTGCTTCAGTTCTATTTTTTCCTCTTCTGACCAATCCACATCACCAATTGGTCTATCCTTTATGGCTTCATAGGCATGGTCCTAGATCAATTTTCCATCATCTTCCAACTGGTCAAGAATTTCCCTTACATTATATAATCGGATTGCATCAACTAGGAACCGGGAGAACTTCTTCTTCCTAACCTCATATTCATCACTACAGTTGGCCCAATAGTCCTCTAAGTTAACCTTATGGCAGTACTCTCTACTGGCCTTCTTTTGAGCTTCTCTTGTGATGTCAAATCTGGATCTCTTAGAGTGGAAAGACAAGCCAAGAGCACTCAATCCTTCTTCTGAAGCTTGGGTAGAACCAATGGAAGGACATACCTCTCTAGTGCTAATCCTTAGGGGAAAATCCCCACCAAATCTCATCTTATGCTTGTCCTTCTTGACAATGGCATCAAAATCACAAATCTACCTGGTGACTTCCAACAATATGATGTGATCAGTGGGGTACCTTGGAAGTCTGTATGGGGCCTTTTGGCAGCCATCAATCTGAATGTAGGAGAAGGTTGGAAACTGAATAAACTAGGCTCCATATTTCTTAATGAGCTCCTTAGCTAGATCAGAAATCCTAACATGCTCTGCCTCCTGAAGCATTCTAGTGATAGGCATGGTGAATGCAACATTTTCCCTCCTATAGTTTGGGCTTCCCAAATACAACTGAGGGAAAACCTCATAGATGATATCTTATTCAAAAATTCCCTTTGTGTCTAATCCCGTATAGGGATGGAACCTAGCAACTGCATAGACCAAATACAAGGTCATGGTGAAGGTTTTTTTCTGCAACACATTGGACAGCTACTTGTGAATGACTTGGCTGATGACCCTTGCCCAATCGTAGTCAATTTTCTCTTGTTCCATACTAACAATGGCATGGCACATCCAATTCTTGAATGTACCGGCACTCTTCAATCCGACCACCCTGTTGAGAAAGGTGATGGCATCGTAGTACTCCTTGAATTTTGCTCTAAACAACTGCTTAGGCAATTTGGAGTAGTGGTACTTGGGCTTCTCTAGCTAGGAATTGATTAGTTGTTGTGACTTCACAGTCTAGTCATCATAGAACTCCTGGGCTACCTCAATGGTCAATCCCACCACATGAGATCTGTCTGGCATGTCAAAGGTCTGGGAAATGGGGACCAGGTTGAGATTGGCAACAACACTCCCTTGGGGCTCAATAATCCTCTATGTACCCTGGTCATAGTAACTGGTGCACTCAAGGACCAGCTCATAGCATTGCACTGTAGAAGGGAAACTGGCTATGTGGGACAAGCCTGACTCTTTCATTCTCTTGGCCACCAAAGGAAGATCTTTAGCCGCCATTCTTTCTTTAAATTCTTTGTAGTCCCAAAGGCCAACATTCATATCGGTGACTTTTGACCAGACAGAAGTGATCTTACTCTCATGGACCTTGCTCTTAATGTCTAGCTTGATCCTCTTTGCATCGGACAATGAGGAGCCAACTGCTTCTTTGCTTGATTCGGCCTGCACTCAACATGAAAACATAGTAAACACCATAGGAAAGCAAGGTTACTTCATCAAAACACCATTAGAATGCATCTTATATAGTCAAGGTATTATTAAAATTCATATAAAATGACCATAACAAATTTTGGGTTTCAAGACCATCTGTGGAATCTAAGCCAGAGAGGAATTTTGGGAAATTCTAGACCGATCGGATTCCAACGAAGAAACTGAGAAACACCTACTTAATCATTAAACCTGATCATTTTAACCAATAAATCACACGATGGATTTAAGCATGACATGAAATAACCATCAATATGCATCATAAATTATAAACCAATCAAATCATTTCATGTCCCTTTACATTTCACCAAATTTTGAGGAAATTCGTGAGGGACGGATTTCCACAAAAAATGAGTCGGATGGGAGTCTTCGAAAAATTAGGGCAACGGCAGATTTCAGAGAAATCTGGACCCAACGGACATCCGCGGGCAGGGAAAATTTCCGGACAATGGAGATTCCAGGAGTAAAGGTTTTGGAAAAAATTTGGATCTCACGGAGAAGTCTTGGCGAAGCCGCGAAGTTATGCCAAAAGATATTATCAGAAAGGATCTCCCCAAGACATGGTGGTTTCGGTGTGAAGTCCTGATGAAAAGGGACATAACAAACATATCGGTATGAGCCAAGGGTTGTCGGGATAAGGTCTGGAAGAATGTATCATGTTTCATCAATCATCAGGGTTTAAACAATCACTCCGGCAAGACTAAAGTTTATCAATATGAGGTCTCAGCGAAGCGGCGGTGTTATGCCAACTAAAGCTTGGTCTGAATTCGACCAGAGGTCTCAACAAAAAGATCTAGGCTCTCAAAAAAAAGAAGGCCTCACCACAATGTCTTGGCGAATAGAAAAAGTCATAGTGAATCCTGAAGGTATCAGCAAGAGTTGGAATCTTGTGGTAAGGTCTCAGCGAAAGATGGATGCTATGGCGATAGAAAGGAACAAGGCTCGGCGAAAGCGAACACGCTTGGCGGGAGGTCTCACCGAATGATGGATGTCCTTGTGAAACAAAATGACTATCGGAAGAGCTGTTAGATCCCACCATGACATCTTGGCGACCCAGAGTCTATCTTGCCGAAGGCGAACATGAACAAGCATGTCGACAAGAGCTCTCTTCACGGGGTGAGGTCTTGGTGAAAGCAAATGTCTCACCGAAGGATATGCATACAAGATTTCATCGGTGTAAAAATGATGGTGTCACAACGACAAGACATAAACTTAAGAGGGCCTCTTGGTAAAACATAGGGTGATCAACATAAGGTCTCGCCAATGATGAAAGGTCACAACAAAGAGATTTTGGAAGGGATGGAACATCTCAGACTGTGAAGCTAAGGCACGACTTCACCCGAACGCTGAACCGACTATGGATTTCAACAAGCTTAACTAGGGCAAGCTAGGGATGGGCCCTTTCATGAATTTTCTTTGTATTTTGGGCTCATTTTAAGATGAAATAACCAGACATGGCCCTGCCCTAGGTTTCAAACCTCACCAACTGCTGAAGTGCACAGGCAATTTCAGAATTCAGTTGTTTTGACTGTTAAGTTACTGCTAGGGTTTGAGCATTACTCTCAGGAAAGATTCATCAAAATGTAGATGGACATATGAACTCAAAACTCGCCTGGGAGATGACAAGGATGCAACAATGAACAACCCTTAGCACAAAATAGATAAACACACAAGAAGCCAAATCCTACAAGTCCTCACAATACCAACATGCCATTCATAATTCAATTCAAAGCAGAGCAATTAGGCACATACCATTATGAAGCAGAAATTGATCTCAGAGGTAACAAACGCGAAGCTCAAGGGTGTCCACAAAGAACAGAGGCAAAAACGCACAAGAAACAACCACCAAATCAATTAATTCAAGCCCAAACGCCTCAAAACGAAGTCAGTCAATCACAGGAAAGCACTTCTTAGCTCAAATGATGGCAAATAATGAACATAACAACGCAAAAGATCCAAGAAATCAAGCAGAATCTAGCCTTCAAAGCGCGTAGAAGCCATTAATGCACCCAAAAAGACAGTCATGAAAATTGGGGAGTTGACAACAGGGTGGAATCTGGGAAAATTTGGTCCACGCGGAAATCCACGAAGACCCAAAATTCCTGAGCAACAAGGTCCAATCCAGAATCCAAGCAGGATCTAGGAAAATCCGACCAGGGTGGAAAATCCCGAATCTGGGCAAAAACCCAAAATTCATCTAGGACTTAAGATTTTCAATAAATAACCTGGGGAAACACTTAGGCAATCAAAATAAAAATTTAAGCACATGCCCAAGTAAGACAAAAAACCTCAAAAGGAAAAGGCCAAAACACCAAAACCAAAGCAAAAGAGGGTCCTTGCTTACAGCGGGGCGTGTGTGCAAAAAATTGCACAACAAATGGTGACCTCTACTAGGAAAATGCTCCAGAGCATTTGATGAAAAATAGGAATCAAGAACCTAGAATCTCTGGTTTCAATCCCACCATTAAACAAACAAGCCAAAATGCACGATTCAAAGAATCAGACCCAAAGGGTAGACCAAACCTTCATAAACTTAAAATCTAAGTGTGTGCACATGAGTTAATTTCCTTCCTTAAGTTACTACAAAAACCAAGTTCAGTCAAGTCAGGCTACGTAAGGATTCTAACTTCAAAAGCAACCTGGATAGGGCCTCACTTCCAGTCAAGTGTCCATAGCCTCGGTGAGGTTATCGTTGTGACTCTCCTGAACATAGCTCTACTGCTAGCTAGGCGTCCATAGCCCTGGTAGAGATATTCAGGTATCCCTGATAAGTTGAATTTATTCTTTTCATATTCAATATTTCATTTTTCTTTTCTTTTGATATTCAATGTATGTCTCTTTCATTTCAACCTGTGAACAATGAAGTTCACACTCAAGGCTGAGAACCACAGTGGCACTGAAGAAAAAATAGGATTTTTCACTTGACAAGACTTCACAAGGATTCCTAAAGTGACATCAGGATTCTTAAGATGTATGAAAGATATAAGATTTTTAGAGTACTTCAAGTTCAAATTCATACCAGTGACTCAACCTTCTATAAATCAAACATTAAAACTATTAGCAATAGCAAAGACTTCAACCGTCCTTTCAAGATGCAAGACTAAAGTTTACCAATGAAATACTTAGAACAATTCTAGAGAAGGAAAACTTGCCATGCAAGTGCAACACATCTAGGCCAAAACAGGGAAACCCCCAAAACAAGAACAGAGTAAAAACAAAACAAACCAAAAGGAAACCAATGCCAACCCAAAACAAACAAAAGCAATGTAGAAAGGGAAACCCTAATCTAACTATATACAAGGCCAAAGCTGAAGACAACTCAAGACTGGAAATAATACTTCAAATAATTCCCATTGACAAGTAGTGGGATATCCTCTCCAGTGAGAGTTTTCAAGCGAAAAGCATAATCTCCCAGAATTTCTGAGATCTGGTAAGGTCCAAGCCAAAGTTTATCAAATTTTTTGTGCTCTCCCTTACGTTCATGGGCTTTATCCCAGGAAAGAACCAAATCAGAAATCCTAAAAGCTTTGACCTTGGCTCTCTTATCAAACCATCTCTTGACAACCCCCTGATGCTTAGAAAAGTTGTCTAGGGCTTTGTCTCTCTTTTCTTCAAGGTGCAATAGTTCAACAAGTCTTTCCTTATGTCTATCTCCCTCATCATAATATTCATTGATGAACTGAAGGGTAGGAATTTTCAATTGTATGGGAAACACAGGTTCTGATCCATAAACCAGGTGGTAGGGTGACATCCCTATGGAAGCTTTATGTCTTGTACGTTCTGCCCAAAGAGAAAATCTGAGTTGGGTATGCCAGTCCCTAGGGTTCCTTCCTAATAACTTATGGATGACAGTCAGAAGATTCTTATTGGATGACTCAGGCAACCCATTACCCTACGGATAGTAATTGGATGCAAATTTTATAATGATCCCATGGTCAAAATCCCAGTTAGAAAACTTTAATGATGAAAATAAAGGACTATTGTCGCAAACCAAAGATATAGGACATCTGAAAGGATTAAGAATACCAAATTCAAGGAAGTTAATTACTACCTTAGAAGTACATTGTTTGCACACAAGAGCTTTTGTCCATCGTGTAAAATAATCAGTAATAGTGAGAATATACCTGTGACTAGCAAAGGAAGGTGGATTGATGGGGCCAATGAAGTCCATTCCCCACTGTGCAAAATGTTTTGCCTCAAAAACTGGCCGAAGTGGGAGGGCGGCATACTTCTCTCTGGTAGTGGCAATTTGGCACACATGACAAGTTCGGATGTGACTGTGGGTGTCTTTGAATAGTGTAGGCTAGTAGTAACCAGCCCTGAGAATCTGGTTTGCTGTAGATGGTGTTGACCCATGGCCCATACCATATATGTCATGGAATTCTAACATCACTCTTGTAGATTTTTCCTTTCCTAGGCATCTCAAGTACACTCCTTCATGATTTTTCTTGTACAAAACAGCTCCTTTCAACATGAAACCATCACTGCTTAAGCGCAACTCCCTTCTTTGTACTGAATTAAGATAGCCAGGGAATCTCTGAGTCAGGAGATAATGAACAACATTGTCATACCACTCGCCAAGAGAGACGTCC
Source organism: Sequoia sempervirens (assembly GCA_007258455.2). Lineage (NCBI taxonomy): Eukaryota > Viridiplantae > Streptophyta > Pinopsida > Cupressales > Cupressaceae > Sequoia > Sequoia sempervirens. The sequence goes on from VDFB02105785.1 coordinate 559,940,813, forward strand.
TCTAAAGTATAAGCCTGGGCTGTAAGATCAAGTTCGGTCGCTGCCATTGTCTTTGTGAGCCCCTGCCCTCTTACCAACTTCATGGGCTGAATTTCCATATCATATTCCTGTAGCATAGTTACCCACTTGGCTCTTCATTCTCCCAGTTCATTCTGTATCAAGAGCAGCTTGACTGCAGGATCAGGAACTATAGCAAAGATCTTATTTCTGAGGATGTAATGTTTGAATTTTTTGACTGCCCTAACTAAGGCATAAGCCTACTTCTCCACATTTGGGTATTTAAGTTTTGCATCCTTCAATGGTGCACTCATGAATGCTATGGGGTGTTCATTGTCTTGGTCATATTTCTGAGTTAATATAGCAGCACAAGAGTGGTCAGAAGCAAATGAGTATATGTAAAATGGTTTGGCATAATCGAGACTTACTAAAACTGGAGCCTCAACAATAGCTCTCTTTATCTATGCAAATGCCTCTTTTGCTTCTGCATTCCATTCCACCTTGGCCTCTTGCTTCAGCATCGCGTTCAGTGGCTTAACTATCTCAGCAAACCCAGTAATGAACTTCTTGACAAAATTGATCTTGCCAAAGAATGATTGCATTTCCTTTTTACTAGCAGGCAGTGGAATCTTAAGGATGGCCTCTATGCATTCGGGATCAACTACAATCCCCTTTTCAGAGATGATATGCCCTAACAACTTACCTTTTGTTACTCCAAAGATGCATTTCTTTGGGTTGAGGGATATTCCAAACTCTCTACATTTTTGAAAAACCTTGCACAAATCTGAAATATGGTCATCTATGTTCTTTGAAAATGTCGTCAGGTCATCCATATAGATGATTATACACTTTCCAATTATATCCTTAAAGGCTACATCCATTGCTCTCTGGAATGTAGCTCCAACATTAATCAAGCCGAAGGGCATTCTCCTATAAGCAAACGTGCCCCACTTAGTGGTGAAAGCAGTCTTATGTCTATCCTCATATTGTACCATGACCTGGTTATATCCTGAGTACCCATCCAGAAAAGAAATCATTTGAGATCCGTTGACGATCTGGAGTACTTCATCTAGTGAAGGCACTGGATAATTGTCTTTCTCTGATGCTCAGTTCAGGTTCCTGAAATCTACGCACAATCTGATTTTGCCATTTTCTTTCATATAGGAACCAGGTTTGCGACCCATGTAGAGTGCCTGACTGGAAATATGATTCTCGTAGACAATAGTTTCTACACTTCCCTTTGTATTATAGGTTCTAGCAGAGTATTAATAGGCCTCTGTATTTGTCTGAAAGGTTTCACTCCTGGATTGAGAGGGATAGTATGAGGTATGACTGATGTATCATAAGTCTTCAAGTCTTCATAACTCCAGGCTATCACGTATGGATAATTGAGCAATGCATCAATGATTCCCCATCTTTCTTCTGGTGTGCATACCTTACCAATAAGAACATTTTTTACATCCTCCTAGGATCCCACATTATACTTATCACATTGTCCACCAATGGACTCTTTCCTAGTGTCTTGATCCTGGTCTCTAATCTTGTCTAGATCAAATATTCTTTCTAATTGTACCATCCCCCTGGGAATAATATTGGTCTTCAAATTGATTACCCCTTCGAGGTCCATCTCTGCTTCTTGAGGCTCAATTTCATCAATGATCTGAGAAGCAAAGACATCTGTGTGTGAGATAAAGTCCAGGATATGTTTGTCATCCTAAAACACCTGGAAGCTGGTAACATTATCAGGAACTGAGGGCACTAGGGTCAATTCCACTATAAACTTCTTTAATCCAGAAAGAGATAGAGGCTGCAGAGTGCTGGCTGCCTGGGCCAAAGAATCAGTCGTCTAGTTTTTATTGTGTGGAATCAGCTGAATATTGAAGGCATCAAATCTTTCAATAAGGTCCCATACTATGTGTCTATAGTTAGTCATTCTTCTGTCATGGTAGGAGTACTGCCTTCTAATCTGTTTAACTACTAACTCAGAATCTCCATATACTTGCAAGATCTTAACCTTCTTCTTCAAGGCCATCAATAATCCATGAACTAGGGCTTCATATTCTGCTACGTTATTAGTACAATGAAACTGGAGTCTATGAGCAGCGAAAAATGTCTTACCTTTTGGGTTGATTAGCTCGAAGCCAGCTCCAGCTCCTTGCTTTGATTTAGACCCATCAAATCTCAAAGTCCAGCAACCAATAGCTACAGGGTTTCTCACTGTATTACTTGCACTATTACTGCTGGATGGCTCTTCAGAAGGCATCCTTTCTCTTCCTTTGTAGTCTTCCTAGACATTGATGTTATCAATTTGGGCTGCAGGATTAGTATACTTTTGTATTTGTTTTACTGCAGCTTGGCATAAGCAGCAGTCCAATTCTGAATGTGAAGCATTATGTACCCTGCACCAATTGGGCAGAAGTAGCTCTTTAAAGTTCATTCCTCTTCCTAACTAAATCTGTCCCTCAATACATTTTTGAATGAACTCTTGAAAACTGTCTAATAGAGCTAGCTGATTATCCTCTGGATCATCATTATGTTTAGCTGGTTCACCATTGTCCTTAACTGGTTCCACTAGGGCTTCAACACCACTAGACTTTGTGGTGAGGCAATGAGACATTGTATGCAACATGAGGACCTCCTCTGAATTCAATTCTTCAAGGGGAGCAGAAAACATGTAACTACCTATACTTACTTCTGACACCAGAATTTTAGTAGAGGTTTTCTGATATTCTGTAATCATATACTTCATTCTAGGTTCTCGAAGGATTCTAATCTGATTTGGCACTCCCTTCCAAGGAATCCACATATGGGAATGATCAGTGGAAACATAGCCATTCAAATCCCTAGTAAAGTCCCTTCCCAGGATTAGGCCATAGGCATTAGGGATGTCAGCCACTTGTATATTAATAACTTGTTGAATCCTAGGATCAGAAACAATCTGCATCTGAATCATATTTAACTCTCCTACAACATTGAATTCAGTCCTATCCAACTGTGTGACTTTCTTTTGAGAATCAGCAGGGGTGATACCCATAGCTCTACAGACACCAAGGGGCATAACATTGGTTGAAGCACCTGAATCCAGCAGACAATTGTGCAGATTTTTACCAAATATACAGACATAAATCAAGAATGGAGTATCTATTTTCCCTTGAAATAGAGTTAAGGGAGTGTCTACTTGAACAACCTGAGATTTATCCTTTTCTTTTTTAGTGTCTCCAGGGGGCATATGGACTTGGTCATGAGACTAATTTTGTCCTCCTATTGGCTGAGAACTAGACACTTTATGGACATTCTTGCTAACTAATTTATCTTGCAACATAGAATTTGCATCATAAGAACCTAAGACTGCATTCCTAATGGATGGAACTCTTAATAGCTCAAATGTAGATAGATTTACCTTTAGCTTTCAGAGTTCTTCAGCAACATACGTGGCCAATTTCTCTTCATTTAAATTAGTGGGGGTCTCATTCAGGTACTCCACCATCTTTTCTTTACTTGCCTCAGCACTTCTTCCCTTTGGTAAATCAGCCTGTCCTCCTTGAGATAAATATTGCCTGGGAACCAGGGGCAATGAGGGATTGTTACTAGCATTGGGGTCTGGAGGCAAGTTGAAATTATTTGGTGGAATGGAAGTAGTAAAGGGGCCTCCAACTTGTGGGCGCCTGTGTGGCAACTCTCTCAAACCATACTTCTTGACAGGCCTCTAGAAGGTCTGTATTTCTTCAATGTAGGCTTCTTCTTCATCCCTAGGACCATTATCATTCACCGGATTCTCATCAAATAATTGTGTCATTTCATCTCCATTGCACACCTGATCTATTTCTTTCTCCAATTGGTCAGATTCCTCTTCTGGTACATTGTCCTCACTTTGCGGAAAAGGAGCATGGTTTAACACCAACACTGGTGAATCATAAGGAATAGAGGGTACTATCTCTTGACAGGTTGCATTATTCTCCACCTCATACTGAAAGATTGAGGCTGCCGTTTGGAACTCTTGATAGTCCAGCTCAGAATGTTGACTAGTCTTGTGGAGCCTACACCACCCTGATAAAGCAACCTTAGCTAGATATACAACACTAGAGGGATTCTCTTGAGTTACTGGCTGACTAGCAGACTGATTGACAGGTTGATTAACTAGTTGATCCAGTGGAGTGGGGACTCCTCTATTGTTGGGCCCTGTATTCTAGGTTATGTTATGTCCCAACTGTTGTCTTCTCTCAAAACCTTGTCCACGACTTTGACCTCTGTCAAATTTCTGACCTGATGATTGTCCCTTATCATAATTCTTCCTTCTTTCATTATTATATCCCCTATCATTATTGTAACCTCTATCCTAGTTATATCCTCTGTTGTTGTAGTATCCTTGATCCTGACGTTGTCCTCTATCAAAGTTCTGACTGGACTGCATGTTTCTCTGAGTGGCCTGCAACTGACTGTTCTGGTTCCTAAAGTATGTCACCTCCATATTTAGCTTTTTTATTTGTTCAGATATCTCATCTAGTATTTCCTTGTCAGGATTACGATATGGAGGCTGATTCGCATGATTCTAGGAATGTCCTACTACAACATTGGCATTTAGGGACTGGTTCAGGACTTCAAAATTTTGCAAGTATGAAGGGTAATTAGCCTGAGGTAGGGTATGCAGGGGTTGGTTTACATTCTGTTGGGAATAAATAATCATGGATAGCATTTTTCCCACCGAAGGTCCTGGGTGGGGGACCAGAGGAAACTGAGGTACTGGATTCATGAGGGGATTATGGTTAGCAAAAGCCTGGTTGAGAGCTGGAACTTGTCCAGGGTGCACAATAGGTCCTAATGAGGGTAAAGGCCCAGACATATGTTGTCTTAGATTTATGCTGACTTTTACAGCCTCTACATATGCATTAAGTAGACTATCAAGAGGATTATTACTCCACTTCATAAAGGTGGTTGTCAAGCTATCTAGTCCCTCATAATAAACTTCTAGGGCAGTGGGTTCATCAACAGCATAAGGGGTCTGGAGTCTGGTATAAGCACGATGAAACCTATTGTTTAAAGACCCTATTGGCTCATTAATCTCCCTTTTGACATTAGTAAACTGATGGTAGAGCTCATTGGAACTAATGGGGATAGACCCAGCTGGCAAATGATTGTACCAATAGAATGCATCTTCTCCTAGTGAATAAGGAAATAATCTACAAGCTACATCCTCATGGTTTATCCCTCTGTCTTTGAGGCTAGTCTAAAAGATGCAGATGTGTTCCTCAGCAGTTCTATTAGGGTCATTGGTATGGAACTTTGAACAAAAGTGTTCAGGGTTTTTGGGCATGACATTATAAATAGCAAAGTTCAATGGAGTTGGGTTGGTTGCTAAGAAATCCAATGGTGGACATGGGGGTGGAAATGGTTGATTTATGACTAGCTAAGGTTGTGGACTAGGAATGGCCTCAGACTCAGATGAACTAGATGAAGATGGGAATGATGAAAATGAGGGGGGTGGATGTGATGATGATGATTCTCTCCTTCTGTTGGTCCTTCTAGACCCAGTGGGTTCTGTAACTCTTGAAATTCTTCTTCTCCTGGAGTAGATCTTGTCCTTCTTTTCAATCTCTCACGAGAGATGGCATTCAAAAATTGATCCAGCTTGCTGATTCAAGCCCTCCTTCTAGCGCCAACATTGTTGATCGATCTTTTCTACACAACAACAACACAGACAAGATGCAATATCCTATCTCTCTTGAAAGGTAAATCTCTATCAGCAAGCCTCAAGAGATAACCCCAAGGTCTCTAACGTCAGGTCTTGACAATGCATAAACAACTCAGTGATAAATGTGAAATTGCTGGTAATCACAATGGGACCTTACTACAAGCAAACTACTTAATCGATTCTATCAGATTTAGCAAACTGGTGACACTTCAATCCTAGATTTAACCCGATATTCAAAGAAATAGAAAAAGAGTAAGGGTTTCAAAGAGATTCCTAAATTTAGTATTACTCCTAAGATCGATAATGAAAGTAACCAACACTCAGAATGGACCAATCCCTCAAAACCGATCTCTACTTGACCCAGATAAATTTGCAATCTTGTAGAAACAATGCAATCTTCTAAGGCCCTTAAGATCTTCAAACCATGAACATGCATTCAAATAACCTTATTGCAGTTAAAATGAACAACATTCACGATTGAACTAAGCACAAGGAATGTAAATTCCAGGCTAACTTTGCAAAGCAACTAACAATCAATTAGTTGCAAAAAGTATGGACTAAAGGATTGCTGCAACATTCGAGTATCAAACTACCAACATTATTGAATCAGATTTAATCTAAACATTAACCTCCTCAAAGGAATTTTAAAGATGGAAAACAAGAACCATGCAAGACAAGAGAATACCAGTATGGCACCAAATCACAATGACATTACTTATATTCGAATTATCCACTGTAGCAACAATTCTAGCTTTCTGTTACAATATTTGCTTGAGAGCAGCTACTTGCTAATTTTAATCTACTTCTAACTGGCTCTATTCTACTTTCTAGCTACGAATTCTAACTATCTAATCTTCTAACCCCTTTACAAAGAGGCCAAATGCCCAATATATAGAAATCCCCAGAAGTCTGTCAGCCAGGCAAGGGTTTCTCACCAATAACTTAGCACAAAAACCCAACTAGGAGAGTCTTCGAAATGGGTCAAATAGGCATTAAAAGTGCGTCCCATCGAGGTCAGCCCAGGATCTGTAATGCAGCTCGGATGATGCGTGGGAAAATAATAGGGAAGCACAAATCATGCAACCGCCCATCATTAGATCCCTTCCCTATTATCCCCGTGCCAATCTGACTCTTCAAGTAGCTTTAAGAATGCTGCATCTAAGTCGGCCACAGGCAGTACTGGCAGAACCATAAGTCACGTCTCAATGGACGCAATCTCATCCCTTGCATGCTTGACTGACCTATCCCAATCTACCTTATAGGTCACATGCTTATCAATAACTACGAGGTAGGTGGCTGCATCATCCAGTTGGTGCTCAGAAATAGAGCCATCATCAAGTGGTGCATATACATCATGCCACCATTCTCTCAACTATTCCAAGCTCAAGTACTTGGGTGTGATCTTTCTTGTTCCTATCATGATTTCGAAGAAGGCAATGGAACCATTGTAAATCTCAGTCAAGGTGTCATCAATTTGCTTCCCTCATTTGTGAATCTTTTCCAACACCTTATGCCTAATTTGCAGTACCTCAAACCATTCCCAAGGTTCGACAGCTCTAGAAGAAGGAAGAATTTTGTTACTCACCAATCCACCCTGGGTGTACTCCATTAGATTCCTAGTTTTCTGCAGAAGGAGGTTCGTATCTTCCTTATCTTGTGCTAATACTTGTTTCAACCACTCAGTTGCCATAATAACATCTTTCCCCGTTGATAGGATCTCCTTAATAGATTCATCACCCTTCTCTTGCACTCCTTTCAACCAATTCACAGTGGCAAGGGTGGAAGCCTTCATTTTTTCTAGCTCAATTATGGTCTCCTCAGGTAGAGGATTGGCAATAGAGGAAGAAGGATTAATGGCCTGCAGTACTTTCATCAATTCTTTGAAGCACTTCTTGAGATTTTTGTTTTCTTTCTTTAGTTCCTGCTTGGCTTTCACTTCCCTTCTCAATCTATCCACCATAGCTACACTAGAGACCCCATAGTCCTCAATATCCTGCTCAACTGATGTAGGCCCAAGATTAAAAGTCTGTATATTATAATCACTTCCAGCCACATCGTCTCTATTTTTTTTCTGGAACAAGGGTAGCAATATGAACAACCTTGTTATGTGCCACATCTCTCTCGACCCGTGAGATCACCCTAGCCTTCTTCTTACCTTTATCCTTTCAAATCCTGGCTAGTAGTGCATCCCAGTTCAGTGGACTATCCTCCACAACTACCTGTTTTCTCTTTATTTCTCTGTCAAGCCATTCAGGGACACTAGACTCCAATTGTACTTCAACTTGCTTTTCCTCCACTTATTGACCCCTAGGTGCCTCCTCTTCCAAATTTTGTTTCTTAGGAGTCTCATCTTTCTTACTTTCTTCTTCTCCGACATGTTCCTCCTCCTGCTCAAGTGATGGATCCCAAATCTTAGTGAATTTGAGAACCGTATCCACTAGTTGCTTCAGTTCTGTTTTCTCCTCTTCTGACCAATCCACATCACTGATTCGTCTATCCTCTATGGCTTCATAGGCATGGTCCTGGATCAATTTTCAATCATCTTCCAACTGGTCAGGAACTGCCCTTACATTATATAATCGGATTGCATCAGCTGGGAGCCGGGAGAACTTCTTCTTCCTAACCTCATATTCATCACTACAGTTGGCCCAATAGTCCTCTAAGTTAACCTTATGGCAGTACTCTCTACTGGCCTTCTTTTGAGCTTCTCCTGTGATGTCAAATCTGGATCTCTTGGAGTGGAAAGACAAGCCAAGAGCACTCAATTCTTCTTTTGAAGTTTGGGCAGAACCAATGGAAGGACATACCTCTCCAATGCCAATCCTTAGGGGAAAATCCCCACCAAATCCCGTCTTATGCCTGTCCTTCTTGACAATGGCATCAAAATCAAAAATATGCTTGGTGACTTCCAACAATATGATGTGATCAGTGGGGAACCTTGGAAGTCTGTATGGTGCCTTTTGGCACCCATCAATCCGAATGTAGGAGAAGGTTGGAAACTGAATAAACTAGGCTCCATATTTCTTGATGAGCTCCTTAGCCAAATCAGAAATCCTGACATGCTTTGCCTCTTGAAGCATTCTAGTGATATGCATGGTGAATGCATCATTTTCCCTCCTATAGTTTGGGCTTCCCAAATACAACTGAGGGAAAACCTCATAGATGATATCTTGTCCGAAGATTCCCTTTGTGTCTAATCCCTTGTAGGGATGGAACCTACCAAGTGCATAGACCAAATACGAGGTCATGGTGAAGGTCTTTGTCTGCAACACATTGGACAGCTACTTATGAATGACTTGGCTGATGACCCCTGCCCAATGGTAGCCAATTTTCTCTTGTTCCATCTTAACAATGGCATGGAACATCAAATTCTCGAATGTACCAGCACTCTTCAATCCGACCACCCTACTGAGAAAGGTGATGGCATCGTAGTACTCCTTGAATTTTGCTTTGAACAGTTGCTTAGGAAATTTGGAGTAGTGGGACTTGGGATTCTCTAGCCAGGAAATGATTAGCTGTTGTGACTTCACAGTCTAGTCATCATAGAACTCCTGGGCTACCTCAATGGTCAATCCCACCACATGAGATTTGTCCGGCATGTCGAAGGTCTGGGCAATGGAGATTGGGTTGAAATTGGCAACAACTCTCCCTTGGGGCCCAATAATCCTCTGTGTACCCTGGTCATAGTGCCTGGCGTACTCAAGGACCAGCTCATAGCATTGCACTATAGAAGGGAAACTGACTATGTAGGACAAGCCTGACTCTTTCATTCTCTTGGCCACCAAAGGAAGATCTTTAGCCGCCATTCTTTCTTTAAATTCCTCGTAGTCCCAGAGGCCATCATTCGTATTGGTGACTTCTGACCAGACAAAAGTGATCTTACTCTCATGGACCTTACTCTTAATGTCCAGCTTGATCCTCTCCGCATCAGAAAATGAGGAGCTAACTGCTGCTTTGCTTGATTTAGTCTGCACTCAACATGAAAACATAGTAAACACCACAAGAAAGAAAGGTTACTTCATCAAAACACCATTAGAATGCATCTTATATAGTCAAGGTGTTATTAAAATTAATATAAAATGACCATAACAAATTTCAAGTTTCAAGACCATCCACGAAATCTGAGCCAGAGAGGAATTTCAGGAAATTCCAGACCGGTCAGATTCCAACGAAGAAAGCGAGAAACACCTACTTAATCATTAAACCTGATCATTTTAACCAATAAATCACACGATGGATTGAAGCATGACATGAAATAACCATCAATACACATCACAAATTATAAACCAATCAAATCATTTCATGTCCCTTTACATTTCATCAAATTTGGGGGAAATCCGTGAGGGATGGATTTCCGCGAAAAAGGAGTCAGATGGGAGTCTTTGGAAAATCAGGGCAACGGTAGATTTCGGAGAAATCCGGACCCAACGGACATCCACAGGCAGGGAAAATTTCTGGACCAATGGAGATTCTGGGAGCAAATGTTTCGGCAAAAGTTTGGATCTCGCGGAGAAGTCTTGGCAAAGCTGCAAAGTTATGCCGAAAGATATTATCAGAAAGGATCTCGCCAAGACATGGTGGTTTCAGTGTGAAGTCCCCGCAAAAAGGCACATACCAAACATATCAGTATGAGCCAAAGGTGGTTAGGATAAGGTTTGGGCGAATGTATCATGTTTCACCGACCATCAGGGTTTAAACAATCACTCTGGCAAGACTAAAGTTTATCGATATGAGGTCTCAGCGAAGCGGCGGTGTTATGCTGACTAAGGCTTGGTCTGAATTTGGCCAAAGGTCTCAGCGAAAAGATCTAGGCTCACGAAGAAAAGAAGGCCTCGCCACAATGTCTTAGCGAACAGCGAAAGTCACAGCGAATCCCGAAGGTATTGACAAGAGTTGGAATCTCGCGGTAAGGTCTCAGCGAAAGATGGATACTATGGTGACATAAAGGAACAAGACTTGGCGAAAGCAAACACGCTCGGTGGGAGGTCTCGTCGAATGATGGATGTCCTAGAAAAACAAAATGACTATCAGCAAAGCTGTTAGATCCCGCCATGACATCTTGGCGACCCGGGGTCTGTCTTGCCGAAGGCGAACATGAACAAGCATGTCGATGAGAGCTCTCTTTGCAGGGTGAGGTCTTGGTGAAAGCAAAGGTCTCATCAAAGGATATGCATACAAGATTTCATCAGTGTAAAAATGATGGTGTCACGGCGACAAGACATAGACTTAAGAGGGCCTCTCAGTAAAACATAGGGTGATCAACATAAGGTCTCACCGATGATGAAAGGTCAAATCGAAGAGATTTCGAAAGGGATGGAACATCCCAGACTACAAAGCTAAGGCATGACTTCACCCGAACGCTGAACCGACTATGGATTTCAACAAGCTTAACTAGGGCAAGCTAGGGATGGGCCCTTTCATGAATTTTCTTTGTATTTCGGGACCATTTTAAGATGAAATAACCAAACATGGCCCCGCCCTAGGTTTCAAACCTCACAAACCATTGAAGTGCATTGGCAATTTCAGAATTCAATTGTTTTGACTGTTAATTTACCGCTAGGGTTTGCACATTACTCTTAGGCAAGATTCATTAGAATGTAGATGGACATATGAACTCAAAACTTGCCTGGGAGACAACAAGGATGCAACACTGAACAACCCTTAGCACGAAATAGACAAACACATAGGAAGCCAAATCCTACAAGTCCTCACAATACCAACATGCCATTCATAATTCAATTCAAAGCAAAGCAATCAAGCACATACTAGTATAAAGCAAAAATTGATCTCAGAGGCAGCAAACGTGAATCTCAAGGGTGTCCACAAAGAATAGAGGCAAAAAAACACAAGAAACAACCACCAAATCAATTAATTCAAGCCCAAACACCTCAAAAAAAAGTCAATCAATCGTAGGAAAGTACTTCTTAGATCAAATGATGGCAAATAATGAACATAACAGCACAAAAGATCCCAGAAATCAAGCAGAATCTAGCCTTCAAAGCACATACAAAGTCATTAATGCACCTGAAAAGACAGTCATGAAAACTGGGGAGCCGACGATAGGGTGGAATCCAAGAAAATCCGGTCCACGTAGAAATCTATGAAGACCCAAAATTCCTGAGCAACAAGGTCTAATCCGGAATCCAAGCAAGATCTGAGAAAATTCGACCAGGGCAAAAAATTCAGAATCCGGGCAAAAACTCAAAATTCATCCAAGACTTAAGATTTTCAATAAATAACCTGGGGAAACACTTATGCAATCAAAATAAAAATTTAAGCACGTGCCCAAGTAAGACAAAAAACCTCAAAAGGAGAGGGCCAAAACACTAAAACCAAAGCAAAAGAGGGTCCCTGCTTACAGCGGGGCGTGTGTGCAAAAAATTGCACAACAACAGGCTTGTGAGCTCACATCTCCCTTCACATGCTCGAGGGCATCTTGTTGGGGAGGTGATATCCATTTTACTGAGCATCATTATTTTATGTGTAGCATATTTTTGTTAGCATTGCTAGTATTATTCCTTTCAGTTCTTTCCTTTATAATACTTTCTCTTGTTGCTATTCTAGCTATCTATGGAGGTGGGAACACTGAAATAGGGGTTTGACTATGGCAAGCCCCAAAACAGACCCAACATTTTTCCCCATTCTATTGTGTGTAGGTTTCACGTTCATGTGGAGATTACAGGAGGCTATACCAACCGTAAGTTTTATTCTCACCACCTTCATTTTCATCAACTTCCATCTTTTTAAGTTAAAGTATTATTCTTGTCATTTCAGTAGTTAAGCTCTTTATGTTATCTACCATTGCATAAATTTGTATTTATCAAGTTGATTAGTTAATTCTCTATTATTCTTAATTGTACTTTTCACTTTCTATCCATACAGATGCCAACACCTAACCAAGATGCTTGTAGAACACATTGTCACCCGCCTTCTACACTAGATTTCTCTAGTAAAGAGTTGCCTAGATTATAGTCCAGACTCAAAAATTCACTCACCTGATTCCCTAAACCTTTTGGGTTGATAAAAGGATAGCGTTATATCAGTTGTCCTTCCTTTTCACCCTCATAAAACATTAAAATACCTTAAACAATCCTTAGCATGTGGTAGATCAAAGTTCTAATTTTTTTAGACCCTCTTGTGACCTGGGGTCCTGAGTAGTCAGTCCCCCTCCTCTACATTTTAGTGAACTCAACATGAACTATTTAGTTTTGTTTGGTAGTGCTGAAAAACTCTTCCCTCGTGTTCTAGGAGTGTTGTGGGTGTGTGCATTACATGGCGCCTAGCCTTGCAACCCAACCTACAACCCCTAGTGGCATAGTTGGAAGGATCCCTAAGCATTGCAAAACAAAACCTTAAGTAGGTCACTTTCTAATTGTGAAACCCTCAGGAGCTTCCATAAAATTCATTTCTAGTGTACGTAAAGATGGATTCCTTTCTGTATCTACCCATTCCATCTATGCAATCTGCGAGCGGATCTCCTACTATAACATTTTCCTCGCAATATTTTCCAATGAACACTAATAGAGAACCATCTCCTTTGTACATTCTTGCATGTATTCATGGGAATACCGTAATCGGTGTTCTCATTGACCCTACATTCCAGGTCAATGTTATCATTGTTGGAAATATGTGCCTCAAACAATACAGGCTGAAACCTCCATGAGTGCCAAGTTGGTGTGACAGGTTCCATGTCTGGCCAACTAGCAGTTTTCTTTATTCAGTTCTGACCAGGTCGTTGTGACTTTGTTACTATCTTGACGAATTGTACACTGAGGAGTCTATCATTGTATCATGGTGTATTTGTTATGACCTTATAGCGCTTGAGAGACCTCTAGCTAAAAGGCCATTCAATCATGTATCGGTAAGACTCTTGGTGACTATGGTCTTCGGTGAAGCTAAAGTTTCTCGCTAAGATGTCTTAGTGAAGTGTTAATGTTACGCCGATAGTGTTTGGTTTGTTTCATCGGGGAGACTTGGTCGAAGGAAATTCCATCATTAAGATGTCCTACCGAAGTGGATATGTCTTAGCGACGAAGACTCAAGGGATGGTCTTCGGTGTAGCTCTTGTCAAATGGTGGTCATCGATGGAACACTATGTTCTTGGTAAGAAGTCCTAGCGACTCTGATGAGTCTCGCTGATGTTGAAGAATCTTTGGGGTAACTTAATGATCTCAAGGAAACATCTCGGTGATAAGTTCTTGTCTTGCCGACTATTCTTCAGAGTTCGTTATGACTTAATCTCATCAGTATAATGTCACACCAAAAGCTATGAGTTTGGACGATAGTAATACATGTGGAGAACCTCGATGTGAGGTCTTGGCGAGAATGATATGTTATGCCGACAGAATGTTTTCTTTAGAGTGACTTGTGACATCGATATGAAGTCTCACCGAAGCTTGATACTCTTGCCGAATGAAATACTCGTGTCTATATGACTTCATTGTAACCTTTGATGTCTCGCTATGACCTTCTGGTGAAAGCGATAGGTTAAGCCGACTGCATGATGACTCGGTGTAACTCTTGTAGCTCGGTAGAACATCCTGGTGACTACGATGACTCTTGGCAACAACGGTATGAATTATATGTGTGTCTCACCGAGATGCCAGTGCATTACAAATTTTTTTGACCATCTAACTGTCATACGTGGAATCTCGTGGATGAATCAGAGAAGCTGAATTGGAACCGTTGGGAGTTTGTTTGTTGTGATGGTTCTATGAGGAAGCTCAACGGACATGGAACAATAGGGATATACTATGTGCTTTCAATTTTGTAAAAGGTTGGTTTGATCAACAGTGGGGCATGAAGAGTTCACACTGTATCATTGTGAATTTGATTCTGTAAAGACTGTAAAGAGAAAAGGTTCCTGTGCATTATTGTTCATGGTGAATACTGCTATAAATCAGACACCAGAAAGATAAGTCTAACAATTGTATGTAATCCTTATTACTGTAATACAAAGTGATTTCTCTTGGTGTGGTGGGTTTTTCTCCCATAAGGGTTTTCCCATGTATATCTGGTGTTCATCTGTGTTTGTCAAATACTCTGTTTCTGAAATCTGTTTCATAGTGCATATTAACTTGACTGTAATTGTAAATTTTAAAGTGTATCTACATTCTTTCCTGAGATATTGACATTAGGAGAATTATTTTTCGCATCTAATTTCTCTTACAAGTGGTATTAGAGCCTGGCCAGTTGTGTTATCCTTGGGGGTACATTGGGTTTTTTGTGTCAATACTGTTCAGTGGGAGTCATGTAGAAATTGTTATTTCTAATTACAGGTTAAGATGGTTAGTACATCTGGGAAAATTGAAATAGAGAAATTTAATGGCAGTAACTTTGAATTATGGAAACTCAAGATGGAGGATCTTCTTGTTGACCGTGATCTTTGGATTGTTGTGGCTGGAGTGAAACCTACAGGCATGAAGCAAGAAGATTGGGACCTTGCAGATAGAAAAGCTAAGGGGCTGATAAGGCTCTATTTGGCAGACTCAGTTCTTCTCAATGTGCATGAAGAGAAGACTACTTCTCTCTTGTGGAAGAGACTGGCGTCTATTTATCAGGGGAAATCTTTGGTGAATAAGTTGTTCCTAAGGAAGAAGCTCTACTCTTTGAGAATGCGGGAAGGAGGGTCTGTAGCTGATCATTTGAATGCATTTAACATGTTGCTCGCACAATTAACATTTGTTGGTGTAAAGATTGAAGAAGAGGATCGATGTATGCTTCTATTGTGTTCTTTGCCAGACTCATGGGATCATCTAGTGATGGCGATTGGGAGTACAACATCCAGTTTCAAGATGGAAGATGTTGTTGGTTCTTTGTTGTCAGAAGAGATGAGAAGAAAATCTTTTGAGATGGCTAAGGAGGCTCTTGCTATTAGAGGAAGGTCAAAGGAGAAAGGCAAGAAGAAGGACAAGAAGTCCAAATCAAAATCAGAAGGGAGATCAAAATCTCTTGGCAAGAAGTCCAAGGTGAAGTACTGGAACTGTGGGCAACCTGGTCATGTCCAAAAGGATTGTAAAGAGGAGAAAAAGAAGAAGAAGGGCTCTTCTGATAATAGTTCTTCTCATTGTGATGGTGATGCCTTCATTGCAGCCTTGGCTACACAGGCATCAGATGATGTCTAGCTGATTGATTCTGGAGCATCTTTCCACATGACATCTCATAGAGAATGGTTCACAAAGTATGAAGAATGTGATGGTGGAAAGGTGTACTTGGCAAGTTATTCAACTTTGGAAATTGTTGGCCATGGAAGAGTCAGAATCCAATTCCCTGATGGAAAAATAAAGGGGATCAATGATGTGATGCACATACCAGGTTTGGCTCAAAATCTTCTTTCTATCAGTAAGCTTAATGATATCAGAGTACAAGTCTTGTTCTTGGGAAGTGGCTGCAAGATGACTAGAGGTTCAATGGTGATGGCTAGAGGTGCTCAAATTGGTACCCTATACAAGTTGGATGCACAAGTTGTTCAATGTAACAGTGTCTCTTCAAAGTCACTGAAAGTTTCTCATGAAGGTAAAGAGGGAACTATCCCTAATTATGTAAACTCTATGGAAGTAAAACTTCCTACAGAGAAGACTATGCTTTGGCATCATAGGCTAGGCCACATAGGAGAGAAAGGTTTAAAAACATTGAAGAACAAAAATCTTGTTGAGGGGCTTGAAGATTGTAATTTCGAATTTGAATTTTGTGAACACTGTATATATGGAAAGCAGCACCATGTTTCATTTTATGACAGTCCTCATAAATCTTTTGGTTTGTTAGATTATATCCATTCAGATGTGTTTGGTCTAGTGAATGTTCCTTCATTGTCTAAATCAAGATACTATGTGTTGTTCATTGATGATTATTCAAGGAGAGCATTTGCTTATTTTTTAAAAGGTAAATCAGAAGTGTTGAGTCGATTTAAGGAGTTTAAAAATCTTGTTGAAAATCAGACTAGTAGAAAAATAAAATGCTTAAGGACTGATAATGGCAGTGAATTCTGTTTTGATGAATTTGAAAGCTACTGTAAAGACCATGGAATCAAAAGACACAAGACTACACCTTATACTCCACAGCAGAATGGAGTTGCAGAAAGGTTCAATAGGACAGTGATGGAGAGAGCACAAAGTATGCTTAGTAGTGCTAGTTTGGAGGAGAAGTTTTGGGTTGAAGCTACTGCTACTGCGTGTTACTTAGTTAATCGGTCTCCAAACTCTGCTCTTGTTGATAAGACACCTATGGAAGCATGGTCTGGTAAGAAGCCCTCTCTTATACATATTAGAGTCTTTGGCTGTGAAGCATATGCTTATGTGCCTTATGTAGAAAGATCTAAGCTAGAGAACAAGGCTATCAAATGTATTTTCATTGGCTATAGTGCTAACATTAAAGGATACAAGCTTTGGAATCCTATTACAGAGAAGGTTGTATACAGCAGGAGTGTAATCTTTCGTGAGCTGAAACCTTCCACCTTGGATCTGCAGTCAAAGACAAAGTATGAAAAAAGTAAGGATGTAGCATCAATTCCTCCTACACCAGAGAAAGAGGAGTTGAAGATTCAAAATGTACCTAAAACTAAGGAGAGCTCAAGCAGTTCTGAAAGTTCTGAAGAAGAAGAACCTCAGCCTCAGCCACTGAGGAGGTCAACCCAAGAAAGGAAACAACCAGATAGGTATGGGTTCTCATTAATTGATTCTACTTGTGCCTCCGCTTTAATTTCTAGCACTGATGAGCCTAGGACTGTAAAAGAGGCAATTGAAATGTCTGATTCAGATTCTTGGTTGGAAGCCATGAATGAAGAAATGGCATCATTAGATAAAAATGAAACCTGGAGTCTGGTGCCCTTGCCTAAAGGTAGAAAACCTGTGGGCTGCAAATGGGTATTTAAGAAAAAGATTGGTTTGGATGGTAGTGTATAAAAATACAAGGCAAGACTGGTTGCAAAGGGTTATTCCTAGGTAGAGGGAATTGATTATGGGGAAATCTTCTCTCCTGTAGCAAAGCTGATGTCCATTAAATTTCTATTGTCACTTGCAGCAGCGTATGACTTAGAGGTTGAACAGATGGATGTGAGGACAACATTTCTTCATGGTGATCTTGAATAAGAAATCTATATGTCCCAGCCTGAGCACTTTGTTGAGAAAGGTAAAGAAAAACTAGTAAGCAAATTAAAGAAGTCTTTGTATGGGTTAAAGCAGTCACCTAGAATGTGGTACCAGAAATTTGATACTTATGTATTATCTTTAGGCTTTAAGAAATCAAAATCAGATCACTGTGCATACTATAAAGCTGAAAGTGATCAAGTACTTGTTATTGCTCATTATGTTGATGATATGTTGTTCATAGGAAATAGCAAGCTAATGATTTCTGATCTTAAGTCTCAGTTGTCTGCTAAGTTCAAAATGAAAGATCTTGGTGCAGCAAGGTATATTCTAGGGATGGAGATAACCAGGGATAGGAAGAATAGAAAGATTTGGCTCAATCAAAGTAAGTATATCAGGACTATTCTTGAGAGATTTTGTATGAATGATTGCAAGCAGTTAGTTGTTCCAGTCATGCAGGGAACGAAGCTATCTGTTGAGGACTATCCAAAATCTCGTACTGAGATGGAGGACATGACCAGTGTGCCCTATGCTAGTGTTGTAGGTAGTCTTATGTATGCAATGGTCTATACAAGGCCAGACATTGCCCAAGTAGTGGGAGTAATTAGTCGATTTATGGCTAATCTAGGAAGAATAAATTGGGATGTTGTGAAGAGGGTGTTTAGATATTTGAAGGGAAATTCAGATTTTGCTTTGTGTTATCATGGGAATTCAGATGAATCACAGAGGACTCTTAGCATTCGGGGTTATGTAGATTTTGATTGGGCAGGGGACATTGATAGTAAGAGATCCACCAGTGGATACATTTTCATGTTGAATGGTGGTGCAGTGAGTTGGATGAGCAAGCAACAGGTTGTAGTCGCTTTGTCCACTACAGAGGTTAAATAGATGGCAGCTAATCATGCTTGTAAAGAAGTTGTATGGTTGAAATATTTGTGTTCTAACATTGGTTTTGATGTAGGGGAAATAACAATTTTATGTGACAGTTAGAGTGCCATTTGTTTGGCAAAGAACCCAACTTTTCATGCCAGAACAAAACATATTGATGTACAATACCACTTTGTATGAGATATGGTTGAGGATGGAAAGGTAAATTTGGAGAAAGTTGATACTCTGGAGAATGTTGCAGATGCATTGACGAAGCCGGTGAGCATAGACAAGTTTAGGTGGTGTGCCAGTTCAATGGGCCTTAGTGCCCATGATTTTCAGTAAGTATTATTTGTGCTTTGGAGGTTCTTGTATGATCTTCATCAAGTGGGAGATTTTTGGAAATATGTGCCTCAAACAATATAGGCTGAAACCTCCATGAGTGCCAAGTTGGTGTGAGAGGTTCCATGTCTGGACAACTAGCAGTTTGCTTTATTCAGTTCTGACCAGGTCTCTGTGACTTTGTTACTGTCTTTCCGAATTATACACTAAGGATTCTATCGATGTATCATGGTGTATTCGTTATGACCTTATAGTGCTCGGGACACCTAAGGCCGAAAGTCCATTCAATCGTGTATCGGTAAGACTCTTGGCGACTATGGTCTTCGGTGAAGCTAAAGTTTCTTGCTATGATGTCTCAACGAAGTGTTAATGTTATGCCAACAGTGTTTGGTTTGTTTCATCAGGGAGACATGGTCGAAGGAAGTGCCATCAGTAAGATGTCCTACCGAAGTGGATATGTCTCAGTAACAAAGACTCAAGTGACGTTCTTCGGTGTAGCTCTTGTCAAATGGTGGTCATCGGTGGAACACTGTGTTCTCGGTAAGAAGTCCTAGCAACTCTGATGAGTCTCGCCGATGTTGAAGAATCTTCAGGGTAACTTAATGATCTTAGGGAAATGTCTCGGCGATAAGCTCTTGTCTTGCCGACTATTCTTTAGAGTTTTTTATGATAATCTCATCGGTATAATGTCACACCAAAAGCTATGAGTTTGGGCGATAGTGATACATGTGGAGAACCTCGATGTGATGTCCTGGTGAGAATGATATGTTATGTTGATAGAATGTTTTCTTTAGAGTGACTTGTGACATCGATATGAATTCTCACCGAAGCTTGATACTCTTACCGAATGAAATACTCATGTCTATATGACTTCATTATAACCTTTGATGTCTCACTATGATCTTCTGGCGAAACCGATAGGTCAAGCCAACTGCGTGATGACTCAGTGTAACTCTTGTAGCTCGGTAGAACATCTTGCGACTACGATGACTCTTGGTGACAATGGTATGAAGTATATGTGGCATCGGCGAGACACTGTTAGTGTCTCACCAAGATGCCAGTGCATTACAAATTCTATTGACCATCTGACTATCATACGTGGAATCTCATGGAAGAATCAGAGAATCCAAATTGGAACCGTTGGGATTTTTTTCGTTGCGACGGTTCTATGAGGAAGCTCGACAGACATGGAACAATAGGGATATACTCTGTGTTTGCAGTTTTGTAAAAGGTTGGTTCGATCAATAGTGGGGCATGAAGAGTTCAAACTATATCGGTGTGAATTTATTCTGTAAAGACTGTAAAGAGAAAAGGTTCCTGTGCA
Source organism: Sequoia sempervirens (assembly GCA_007258455.2). NCBI lineage: Eukaryota > Viridiplantae > Streptophyta > Pinopsida > Cupressales > Cupressaceae > Sequoia > Sequoia sempervirens. The sequence continues at coordinate 559,961,115 of VDFB02105785.1, forward strand.
TTATTGTTCATGGTGAATACTGTTGTAAATTAGACACCAGAAAGATAAGTCTGACAATTGTATGTAATCCTTATTACTATAATACAAAGTGATTTCTCTTGGTGTGGTGGGTTTTTCTCCTGTAAGGGCTTTCCCACATATATCTGGTGTTCATGTGTGTTTGTCAAATACTCTGTTTCTGAAATCTGTTTCATAGTGCATCTTAACTTGACTATAATTGTAAATTTTAAAGTGTATCTGCATTCTTTCCTGAGGTATTGATGTTAAGAGAATTGTTTTCCGCATCTAATTTTCCTTACAATCATAGAGGAGATCATGTTAATAATTTTTTTACATAAGGATGGATATGATGAGTCTAAAAGCATTATACATATATATGATGTGATTTTCATCCCTCCCATAGGTTCTATCACCTTTTCAATCTTGGTTGGGTCCCAAGATTGTGAATTCCCTCTTTGATATCATCCTGGTGTCTGAATTGTTTAGAGTGAAACTAGGCATTCCCTGGCTAGTTTCCATGAATGTAGTTCCCTTGGTAATCCATAAGTACTTGAAGTTCTCTCATGATGGTTTTTTGCATGTAATCCATGACACTAGTTACAAACCAATGGTTGTTCATGGGGGTTACTCACTTCATCACTTTTGACCTACCCCTGTTGATCCGCTCCCTACCAAGACGGACTTGTTGTATTGAACTTATGTGAAATAGAAGAATGGGGGCATAGCACCTAAAGTGACCTACCCTCCTTCTCCCTATTCCATTTTAGTTAAAACTTCCATGATAGCACAACATAAGGCTACCTTTGCCACTCGAAAAAGGGAGGAGGAGAAGTCCACTTAGGGCTCTTCTTCTTCTTACTCTATTGTTCCACCTACTTCTACCTCTCATCCAACTACGACACCTTCGACTTCCACTCTTGTGCACCTCTTAGGGATTTTGATGCTTCCTGCTTGGCAGAAGGCAAAGAGTCAGGTATTTTACCTTCCTGTCTTACCCACAGTGTCTTGGCCTATCTTGTATGGTAAGGGGAAGGGTCCTTATGGAGCATCTTCTACATCTCAGCCTTTGAGGCCTCCTACTATCCCTACCCCTAAGGTAGTGAACAAGAAGAGTCCTACCACTGAGGCACTTGAGTCTACTCCTCCCTTTGTTGTTGCATTTGTCTCTCCATCTCTTCCTCTCATTCCTATCTAGGAGTCACTCCATCAGAAACGACTTTGATGGATACTCTGATGACTGAACAAGAGCCTTTCGTTCCTCCTCAGGATGCATCCTTTAGCTCCTAGAGCCATAGAAACCTCCTTGCATGCAATTTTAAGTTCCATAGGAAGGCTTCAGCCACTTATAAGGTTGCCTCACAAAAGGAGGAAGGGGAGTGAGTAGCTCCCGCTTCGACATCTTCTACTATGTTTTCCTCTTTCGCCCCTTCTTCTTTAGTTCCCTCCACCTCAATCTTGCTTTTGGATCCCCTTGTGAGTGTGAATGATCCTCATCCTAAAAGGGTGTAGGTATTCATTGCTCCTTCAGCTGAGCCTCCTCTTATGATCTCCCTTTCAGACATCCCACATTTTTCAAAACTTGTGGACATGTTGAACATCTGTTGATATGTTGCATCCTCTAATGAAGTGAAAGTCAGAGGACAACCCCACCTCTAATGGGGGTCAGAAGAAGGGTTTGTCTTCTTTAGAGGTTAGTTTTTGTTGGCTTGCATCACCCTAGTGATAGAGGAAGCTCTGACATCCTTATATTTTCTCACTATTCCCAAGTCTTTTAGTGAGGATAGTAGTGGATCTTGGGTGCCTCTTCCATCACCCACTAAGTTGACACAAGGAACTCCTATAAAGTGCATGTTCAATTTTTTAGATGATATCCCAACTCTATCGGTGATCTTTATGAGATCGCTGATGTTCACCTCATAGGAACTAAGTGAAAAGGACCTCAAGGGATGCTCTTCCCTTACTCTTGTTGGAGGAGAGTTGGAGGGTACCTCCCTTGTTATCCAACCCTTGCAGGCTCATCTTCCCTCCCCTTACAATGATCTATATTAGGAGAACAATGACCTCTTGGTTGATGAGGAATAGGGGGTGCCTCTTCTTTATCTATAGATTAGATTGTGTGTGTATTGTGTTTCACCCATGATTTTTTTATGTGTTCTTAGAGGACCCTTGTCACCATTGTAGGTGCTTGGATATAGGAGTGTTTTATGTCATAAAAATTCTTCCATTTGTCACATCATTCTTCTCTTTGTTGTGCCTTGATTTTTCACAATTGGGGACTGTTGCCTATATTTCACCTACAGTTAAATCAGGCAAGATAATCATATGTTAGATCTTCGAGAGGCCAATGGAACATTCACATGAGAAAAAAGACTCTACATCTGTTGTTAGGTCATGGGGGACTCAGTGGGAGAAACTGCCCCAAGGAGATTCTGCATGAAAATCATCTAAGGAGAAAGTCGACAAGACATTTCAGAGGTCTTGCCAACTAGCAGGATTTCCATTAAGTTTGAAGTGCTTCAAACCAGGGATCCTATCGGCATGAGATCTCTTTCAGCATATAGTCTTGATGACTAATGGTATCTCGCTGACAACGGAAGACCTTCGATATAGCATTCCAAGTCAAACAAAGGTCTCCCTGACTCGGTGATCTCTTGGCAAAAGGAAAGCAGTGCTCGGTAAGGTAAAATGCATTCAAGGAGACACTAATGGTCTCTTGCTGATAGATGAAATGGGACCCTCACCAAAGCAAAGTGCCTTCGGTATGATATCTTCTCGACCAACGGGAGTCTCAGCGAAGACAGGAGATCTTGGCAAAGCAGGCAGACTTCACTAAGAGGTCTCGTCGAGGTCTCAAGGTCTCCTCGACAATCAAAAGGAAGCAAGTTTTGGGACAGGTATGGCCGACAGAAAAAGTCTCCCTAGCACAAAGGATGAGAGGGGGCCTCGATAGATTTTCCTTTGGCAAGATTCTCGCCAATCATGAAATTTTTTTCCAAAAGCATTGGATATCGACGTAGGGTCATGTCAAAGTGGAGATGTCTGGCTGATAGCAAAAGGAGCTCGACAGATGAGTGTGGTCTTATCAAAAGGAAGGATCTTCAGTGTAACACCCGATGCTCGGTATAGGTCTGGCCGATAGGCCAATGTCTCAGTGACATGAAGGAGATCACCGAGAGAAGAGCAGTTCACCGTAATTTCTGACCGATGGGCCAATGTCTCGCCGAAGGAAATCGGTAACCTAGTAGAATGAAACGCTTTCGGGGTGACATCAATGAGCTCTTGCCAAAGTATTAAGGGGGTTCTCAGGGTAATGTTTTGCGTTCGGTAGGTTGTCTCACCTACAAACGACTATCTTGGTGACCACAGAGGCGACATCGATATGATCTATTGGGCTCAATAGGACTCTCAGCGATAGCCCCATGTTATGCTGATGGTTGCGGGAAGATTTAATTGCATCGGTGAGACATGATTAGTGTCTCACTGACATGCGATTCAACAAGAGAAACTTTTGACCGCCTGGGAGTCTGCATGTAGTGTGCCTAGCCAATCAAGGGGAGCTACGGGTGAATCATTGGAAGCTTGACCAGTGCCAAGAGAATTAACAGAATGTGAATCAACGTGTGTCTGTTCTAGACTCAAGAGCATTCAAGGTGCTTGACAGGGGGGATTCAGTAGGTGGACACAAGGACCAGAAGTAAATACATCTGGTAGCTTCAAAAGATATAAGGGCTTTCTCTAGGCAGTTGCTCTTCACTGACACACACAGTAGGGACACGCAAGCTGCAGCATTAATTTCAATTGAAAGATCTAAGGATAGATCTTTCTGAGCCCGATATTTTTGTAAGCCCTAAGGGGCCAACACACTGGTGTATATAAGGCATTTTTTGCCTTTTTGTAAATATTTGGAGGAATGCATCTAGAAGAGTTAGTGATTTTTAGCTATCCTTCCTCAACTGATGTATATTTTGTAACTCAAATCAGAATCTGGAATGCAACGCAGAGTTTACCTTGGAAGCTAGTGTTCATGTTTGTGTTGTTCTCATTTTTGTATCTTTCTTTTAATTATGCAAGTCTTTTACTGTGTTTTATAAATTCTGCACTTATATCTTAGAGCTGTGAAATTAATCTTTCCTTCCTGAGATGTGTATGTAGATCGAACCTATTAAGATTGATGCATAAGTCTAGAAGAAGTTGTGTTGAGCACATAAACCATTTATAGTTAGGCTTCCTAGTGTATGTTCATCCTGTTTTCTTTTCATAATTCTTCATCATTTCGGTGTATCACCTTAGATTTTAATTTTAATTTTATGTATTCCTTCTTCCTTTTTCCCCACAAGAATCAGTAGTTAGGTGACACCAAAGGAAGCCGGACTTCTCCAGAGGTTCATTTCAACTATAGGTGACCCACAGCCTTGAAATGATCCCATGTTGCTCTAGGAAGCTTAGTTTCAATCTCTGTGTATAGGGTGCATTTCTAGGTGACAATAGTTTCTGGCATGCCCGGTGGGACAGTAAACTAGATTGAACTACAGTTTGGTATGCAGCCAATGAATTACAAACTTTATACAAGCCTTTTTGCATACCTAGCGACTCCACAAAGAGGAAGAACTCCATAAATCAATGCCTCCTCCAGTTTATGAAAAGAGTTCGAACAAGAAGCAGCTCAGGCCCTTTTGAATACTTGCAGCTGTCACCACCAAGAAGACAAGGCAAGGAACAACAATTATTTATTCTAGAACTCAATCCACTCCTCCATCTGTGAGATCACACATTGCTATCTCATCCTTGACTTCATCTAGAGTACCAACAAATCCACCATAGCCACCTCCAATGGCTGCTCCAAGGAATCAACCCTTTGTTGCTTTCAATGGAGGGACTCCTTTGAACTTGGCACAACACAATGATATTCCAATGGCAGCCTTGAAGAGTCTGCCAATCTTTATAGGGGAAGACCAAACTACTCCAATTGAACATATGAGAAATGTGGCTTTGTTATGTGGAGTCCATCACATAACCCAAGAGGACGTTGCAGTGAGATTGCTAGCTGCTTCACTAAAAGGAAGAGTTGTGCAGTGGTATAGAAGCCTACCAGTTAGTTCAATTGCAACATGGGATGACTTTGGAGATAAGTTGCATAAGCAATTCCAAGACAGGTCTGACAACTTGTCTCTACTGGAGCAATTGACTATAATTAAGAGGGCTCCACAAGAGTAGATGAATGAATTCAACTTTAGATTCTAAAGAACCTGGGATAGAATCCCTGCAATGGTGAGGCCACCTCCAGAGTACGCATTTTTGTACTTCTTGAGGGCCCTTCATAGCGACATAGCTATTATGATACAAGCAATGGGAGGGGTTTCTCTACCAGACACTTTTGAAATAGCCATTAGGGCTTAAAAAAACTTAATACAAGCTAGTAAACTTGCTCCCAGGCCACCAATGCCCCTATTCCTAGAGATTCATGCAAATATTCCCTTGCAGATACCTCCTTTTACACCCTTGCCATCTGTCCCAATTGTTGTAACACAAGAAAATTTTGCTTCAAGTTCTCCAAATGAGCTGCAGGAGATCAAAAGTCTATTGCAGTCTTTTGGTAACAAACTTGTTAGTTTAGAAAAGCAGCAATCTTATAGTAGGCCCTACCAGCAGCAGAATCTAGGTCAGCAACAAGCATATCAAGGAGGTAGGCCAATCTACCAGGGCAATTATCAGGGCCCAAGACAGAGTGTGAACACAAGGCCTTTTCAGACCTATGCTCCAGCCCCTGTTAGTGCGACCAAAGAGCTATTTCCTATCCAAAACAATTTAGCAGCAGACTATGAGTGGTGCCACCCTTGCAATCAGCCCCACAATCAGGCCACTTGCTCAAATGGACTCATCAATCAGGCATTGATGGTGCAGAGTGCCTCAAGCTCACAACCACACACACCTAATGAGTCATCTCCACAACACCAAGATCAGTTTACAAGTGATGCTACCCTACTCAATTGGCAAGGTGAAGAATTTTGTGGGTTGAATGTGGAAAATTCATCAGTCGCAGCTAACACTAGGGCGAAAAAGAGAACATTTGAGCTTGATCATGCAGTTGACAAAGCAAAGGAAGTAGCTACATAACCATTTGCATCTCAAGTGACTAGTGGCTTGCAAAAAAATCAACAATTCTCAGGCAAGGAGCAGCCACACTTACAAGCTAATCACACTGGCATAAAGGTACATAATAAACTAAATCTAGTTGTACCTTTTAGCATTCTTGATAGTATGAAAAGGACAAATGTAATGATGTCTATGTGGGATTTATTAGTCATCCCAGGTCAAAAGGATATGTTATAGTCAGCCTTGACAAGTTTGAAAAATGTCTAATCAATGTGAGTCTCCAATAGGTCAAGCTAGGACTATGTTGACCAATAATCCTCAAGAGAATGATAAGCAGCTCAGCAAAGAGATAGGAAAAGAAGTCAAACCACCTCCCTTTTACGTGTCAGTGATCATTGGTGATAAGTTAGTTCATAATTGTATGGTAGATAGTGGAGCTAGCAGCTCCGTGATGCCAAAACAAATTGCTGACGAACTTGGACTAAAATACCATCCTTTAGAGAAGGGAGTGATCCAATTGGATGGTACTTCGGTGAATACTTTGGGTATTATCAAGGATTTAAGTCTCACCCTCCATGCTTGTCCAAATTTTTAAGTTCCTCAAGACATATGTGTCATAGACCTCCCACCTTTCTTTTCCTTGTGTTTATCTAAAGACTTTACAGCCAAGATAGGTGGTTACGTATCAGCTGATTGGTCACATATGCTATTTAGAATGAGATACGGAACCAAGGTCACCATTAAATCTGAGAAATTGGCTAAGGATCACATTGAGCCATATAACCCAAGTTCCTTTAATGTTGTTCCTACTGTTGCAGACACAAATTGTGTCATTTTATCGAACAATGAACTAGTTGTTGCTCAAGAACTCCAATCAGAAGTTGTTCCTGACATGTTGCTGCTTGAATGGATAGTTGAGAATGTATTGGATAGTCTTGAGGATCTCATTCAAGATTCTAGTATGGGCAACTATGTCATTCTTGAGCCTGACACAGAGATTCCAAACTTGGAGAAAGATTCAGGAAAGTTTTTGCAACCACTAAGTGGACTTTGGGAGATGTTCTTCGACGGTTCCAGAAGTACGAATGGGGCATGATGAGGTGCAATGTTGATTTCTCCACAAGGTGATAGGTACTACTCTACATTTTTTTTCTTTTGCATGCTCCAATAACACTGCTAAATATGAGGGCCTTGTTCAAGGTCTAGAGTGGGAAAGGAAGTGAGGAATAACCAACTTGAAAGTCTATGGGGACAGGGAATTAATTGTTAATCAAGTAAGGGCCTGAATGTTGCTAAAAATGGCACACTAAAGTCTTACAGAAATAGAGTGTGGAAAATGCTTGAGGATTTTGATGCTTTCAACTTAGTGTCTATTCCAAGGAATCAAAACAAGCATGTTGATAGGCTTGCATCCATTGGGGCACTGTTTAATATACCAGGCGACATTAGAAAAGAGAAGGTGCAATAGTATGTGAAGGTTGTAGTCAGACCATCATTTCCTGACAACAACATTCACTGGTAGGTTTTTGACAGTGATGAACATGTTCTTTCCTTTTTGCTTGAAGAAGATCAATTCTCCATAGTGAATCAAGCAAAACTTAGGCAGAAGTATGGTGATCAAGTCATCCATCTGAGGACAAATAAGTTTCCCAAAGGCCTTGTTACCTTAGAGTCAATTTTCAGCACTGATGATTAGCTTAAAAAGGGTAAAGCTGGCTTGCAAATCAAACAAGAACATTATGAAGAGCTGGAAATTTTCAAAGGTAAACTTCTTAAGATAGGTAAAATTTGTTCGCATGAAGATAGACAATCTTTTGTTGCTTTATGCCAAGAATTCTATGATGTCTTTGCTTGGGAATATTCGGATTTGAAAGGATTTGATCCTCATATTGCTCAACACACAATTGAGTTAGAGCCTGATACTAAGCCAATAAGACAGAAACAAAGGCCCTTGAATCCTAAGTTGGAGCCCTTGATGATTAAAGAGCTAACTAAACTAGTTGAGGGGGCTATTGTCTTTCCTATCAAACACACTTCATGGGTTTCTAACCTTGTGCCGGTTAGGAAGAAAAGTGGTGAAATAAGACTTTGTGTAGACTTTAGGGATCTTAACTGAGCATCTTTGAAAGACCACTACTTGTTTCCCTCCATGGAACAAATCTTGCAAGAAGTTGTTGGGTCTGAAAGGTTTTCCTTGTTGGATGGTTTTTCGGGCTATAATCAAGTGTTGGTTAGAGAGGAGGATCAGTTCAAAACTGCTTTCACAACTAAGTGGGGCACCATGGCATACAAAAGGATTCCTTTTGGTTTGTCCAATGTTGGTGCCATGTTTCAAAGGGGGATGGACATGGCGTTTCAAAGCCTGATCAACAAGATTATACTAATTTATTTAGATGATATTATAGTTTATTTCAAAAATACTAATGAACATTTGTTACATCTTAGGCAAGTTTTTGAAAAATGTAGAGAGTTTGGTATCTCTCTCAATCCAAAGAAGAGTATCCTTGTTGTTCATGAAGGGAAATTATTAGGACACATAGTGTCAAAGCAAGGAATTACTATTGATCCTGAGAGAGTCAAATCCATACTTGAGTTGTTGCTACCTAATCACAAGAAGGGTCTACAGAGATTTCTGGGCTAGATAAACTTTCTAAGAAGATTCATCCCTGATGTTGCAAACCTGTTACAACCTTTAACGGCTATGTTAAAGAAAAATGCAGTTTTCAGTTGGACAAAAGATGCCAAGAATAGTTTTGAAAAGGTCAAGGAGGCCTTAGTAGTAGCTCCTACGCTGGTAAATCCCAAATTTTCTAAATATTTTTATCCGTATGCCTATGGTAGCACAAGTAACATTTTTGCAATATTGGTTCAAAAAACTGAAGAGAATTTAGAACAACCAATAGCCTTTTTTAGTCAAGGTTTGGTTTATTATGAATAGAAATACTCCTTTGTAGAGAGGCATGTCCTTGCTGTGATCAGAAGCCTAAAGAAATTCAAGCCTTTGATCTCTCATAATAAAATTCATGTCATGGTGGCCCACTCAAGTGTGAAGGAATTCTTATTGAATAAAGATCTGAATGAAAAAAGAGAAAGGTGGATCACTAAGGTCATGGAATGCGACATAGATATTAAGATCACCAAATTGGTTAAAGGCAAGGGCCTTTGTGAACAACTTGCTACTGGGTCAAGCAGCAAAACTGAATTAGAAAAGGATGTTGTGCTTGCTAACACAAATGAACTTCAAAATGCTCAGGATGGTGTGCCTGTGGGAACAACTGATTGGGTTCAAGGTATGACCCAATTTCTACAAACTAGTGAATGCCCATTAGGGTTAAACAGAGCTAAAAGAAGATACTTCATATTGCAGTCCATACCGTATGTGCTGGTAAACAATGTTCTTTACAAAAAAGATCTGAATGGTGTCCTGTTAAGGTGCATTCATAGTCATCAGATTGAAAAGGTACTTCATGAGTTTCACGATGGAGCTACAGGAGGTCACTTTGCTCCAGAACTACTACCTAGAAAATCATGAGAGCTGGTTACTACTGGCCTAACTTTTTCAAAGATGCATATTCCTGGTGAAGGAAGTGTATCAAGTGCGCTCTATTTTTTAGGAAAGGAAAAATTGCCTGTTATGCCTCTACATCCAATACAAGTGGAGCAACCCTTCATGAGATGGGGCATTGATTTCATTAGACCCATAAATCCACCTTCCAGTACTGGTCACAAGTGGGTGCTCATAGCTACAGACTATTTCAAGAGGTGGACTGAAGCAATAGCTTTGAAAGAAGCAAAAGAGTTTTTAGTTTTGAGCTTCTATGAAGATATAGTCACCAGATTTGGAGTTCCTGACTCCATCATATCTGACAATGCTCTTGCATTCATGGGTCTAAGAGTAACTAATTGGGATGTTAAACATGGCATTCATTTGAACACATCTTCAAATTATTACCCTCAAGGTATTGGTTTAGTTGAAAGCACAAATAAGAACCTCATCAGGATCATTAAAAGAACCATAGAGGATAATCAAAGGGCCTGGCACAACAATTTAAAGAATGCACTTTGGGCAGACAGAGTGACCCCTAAGAGTTATGTTGGTAATTCGCCATATATGTTGGTCTATGGAAAAGAGGAAAGCTTACCCCTATCTATGGAGTTTCCAGCTCTAGACATTGTTCACTAGTTGGAGATGCTTGAGGGACAGGACCCAATGTTTGTAAGGTATGCAGAGCTCATGGAGCTTGAAGAATCAAGGGACAGAGCAATGAAAACTTTGGAGTATCATCAACTCCAGACAAAGAAGACATTTGACAAAAGGACTACAGCAAAGTCTTTTAAGGAGGGAGACCTCGTGCTCAAGTGGGACGTTCTTAAAAGCAGGCCTGGCCATCACACTAAGTTTAACAATATGTGGACCGGTCCATTTATTGTCACAGACTGCAAGGAACACAATGCTTATCAACTAGCTACAATAGGAGGGGAAATACTTCCTATCCCAGTTAATGGGATACACCTTAAGCCCTATTTTCAAGTCTGATGGAGTTCCTCTTTTGTATATATTAGTTAAGTGTTATGTTTTCAATAAGTTCTTTTGCACTATGGCTCATTTGTTTTTCTATTTTTCTCCTTCCCCTGGGTGTTGTTTAGCACAGTAAATAGTTATTTTCCTTTTTCTCCTGTTTTGTAATTTTGGAAATCTGTTGTGTTCTATAAGTCTCATGAGAATTGTAACCATGTGCCTACTAACATTTTATTTGCTCTCTGATTTTTCTAATGACTTCATATCCAATGTACAAGTTGTAGCTACTGGTTCTCATGTTTAGCAAGCAAACATCCTGCAAAGGTTGCCAAAATTGTTGCCTATATTTCACCTATAGTTAAATCAGGAAAGATAATCATATGTTAGATCTTCGAGAGGCCAATGGAACATTCACATGAGTGCAAAGACTCTACATCTATTGTTAGGTCATGGGGGACTCAGTGGGAGAAACTGCCCTGGGGAGATTCGGCATGAAAATCATCTAAGGAGAAAGTCGGCAGGACATTTCAGAGGTCTTGCCGACTGGCAGGATTTCATTAAGTTCGAAGTGCTTCAAACCAGGGATCCTATCGGCATGAGATCTCTTTCGGCATATAGTCTCGGTGACTAATGGTATCTCACTGACAATGGAAGACCTTTGGTATAGCATTCCAAGTCAGAGAAAGGTCTCCCCGACTCGGTGATCTCTTGGCAAAAGGAAAGCAGTGCTCGGTAAGGTAAAATACATTCGGGGAGACACTAATGGTCTCTTGCTGATAGATGAAATGGGACCCTTGCCAAATAAAAGTGCCTTAGGTATGATATCTTCTCGACTAGTGGGAGTCTCAGCAAAGACAGGAGATCTCGGCAAAGTAGGCAAACTTCGCTAAGAGGTCTCGCCGAGGTCTCAAGGTCTCCCCGACAATCAAAAGGAAGCAAGTTTCAGGATAGGTATGGCTGACAGAAAAAGTCTCCCCAGCACAAAGGATGAGAGGGGGCCTCAATAGATTTTTCTTCGGCAGGAGTCTCGCCGATCATGAAAGATTTCACCGAAAGCATTGGATATCGGCATAGGGTCATGTCGAAGTGGAGATGTCTAGCTGATAGCAAAAGGAGCTCGACAAATGAGTGTGGTCTTATCAAAAGGAAGGATATTCAGTGTAACACCCGGCGCTGGGTATAGGTCTGGCCGATAGGCCAATGTCTCAGTGACATGAAGGAGATCGCTGAGAGAAGAGCAGTTCACCGTAATGTCTGACCGATGGGCCAATGTCTCACCAAAGGAAATCAGTAACTAGGTAGAATGAAACGCTTTTGGGGTGACATCAATGAGCTCTTGCCGAAGCAGTAAGGGGGTTCTCGGGGTAATGTTTTGCCTTCGGTAGGTCATCTCACTGAAAAATGACTATCTTGGCGACCACAAAGGTGACATCGATATGATCTATTGGGCTCAATAAGACTCTCAGCGACAGCCCCATGTTATGCCGACGGTTGCGGGAAGATTTAATCGCATCAGTGAGACACGATTAGTGTCTCACCAACATGTGATTCAACAAGAGAAGCTTTTGACCGCCCAGGAGTCTGCGTGTAGTGTGCCCAGCCAATCAAGGGGAGCTACAGGTGAATCATTGGCAACTTGACCAATGCCAAGAGAATTAACAGAATGTGAATCAACGTGTGTCTATTCTGGACTAAAGGGAATTCAAGGTGCTCGACAGGGGGGATTCAGTAGGTGGACACAAGGACCAAAAGTAAATACATCCAGTAGCTTCAAAAGATCTAAGGGGTTTCTCCAGGCAGTTGCTCTTCACCGACACACACAGCAGGGACACGCAGGTTGCAGCATTAATTTCAATCGAAAGATCTGAGGATAGATCTTTCTAAGCCTGATATTTTTGTAAGCCCTAAGGGGTCGACACACTAGTGTATATAAGGAATTTTTTTCCTTTTTGTAAATAGTTGGAGGAATGCATCCAGAAGAGTTAGTGATTTTTAGCTATCCTTCCTCAACTGATGTATATTTTGTAACTCAAATCAAAATCTGGAATGCAACGCAGAGTTTACCTTGGAAGCTAGTGTTCATGTTTGTACTATTCTCATTTCTGTATCTTTCTTTTCATTATGCAAGTCTTTAACTGTGTTTTATAAATTTTGCACTTATATCTTAGAGCTGTGAAATTAATCTTTCCTTCCTGAGATGTGTATGTAGATCGAACTTGTTAAGATTGATGCATAAGTCTAGAAGAAGTTGTGTTGAGCACATAAAACATTTATAGTTAGGCTTCCCAGTGTATTATCATCCTATTTTCTTTTCATAATTCCTCATCATTTCGATGTATCACCTTAGATTTTAATCTTTATTTTATGTATTCCTTCTTCCTTTTTCCCCACAAGAATCAGTAGTTAGGTGACACCAAAGGAAGTCGGCCTTCTCTGGAGGTTCATTTCAACTATAGGTGACCCACAGCCTTGAAATGATCCCATGTTGCTCTAGGAAGCTCAGTTTCAATCTTTGTGTATAGGGTGCATTTCTAGGTGACAACAGGGACAATGCAAAGTGTTGGAGGAATTTAGGCCTCCCTTCCATGTTAACCCATTTTTTTTATTTTCACGTGCTCTTCTTCATATGGTCTGATATAGTAGGGAGTTGATGAAATTTTATTTATATATTATTATACGTATCTATATAAATTTATGAGCAGCTCTAACCCAAAAATATCATATCCCCTTGTCTCTTGTTTGTTATGCCATGGTTTCTCCTTTGTTTTTATCTTTCTCTCTTCTTTTCTTTCTTTATGATGTTGTGGTGCTTATGTGTTGTCCCTCGCATGTGTGAAAACATTACCATGGTCACATCTTATCATGTTATGTAGGCCACAATATCACTACCATTCATGCTTTTCTCTCCTTAGGATGCCACATGCCTTGTGTTTAGCAAGCACCATCCTAAGGTGGGGCTATCATACTACTTTAATTGTCATAAGGTGTATCTGGTGGCCAACGACCTCACTAAAAATATTATATTTTTCATAAAATTACATTCTTCAACATGGATCCCTAAAAAAAAATTATTTCATCACAAATTCGTAAGGTAGAATCTGGACTTTCCCTTGTGAGGGAGCACTCTTTCCTTCAAATTCCTTGATGAAATGAATCTTTCAAAAGGATTCCTTGATACTAGAATAATTGGTGAAAAATTCTATCTTTTCAAAAATGTTATTTTCCTTTCAAACAGAGCGTCCCTTGAGTGGACCCCTTTTCTTTTGAAGGGTTCTCGAGGGACCCCTTTGAAAGATTCTCCTTCAATTTTTGACTATCTATGTGACTATTTTTCTATCCGCCTACATGTCTTTTTGATATCTAACATGTTTCTTTGCAGGTGTGCTTATGAAGTTGTTTTTCAATCAACCTTGTAGGTCCGGGTACCTGTAAGGCCCCATTAGACTCTGTGGAGCCTCTTACGTTTGGCTTCCTTTAGGACTGAGTACTTGGGGGCACTTCCTTTGCAAGTTTGAGGACCTATGAAGTTCTTACATCCTACGAGATCTCTTCATTCAACTTTGTAGGATCAAGCACATGTAGAGCCCCTTTGTTCATCCTCCCATAGGTTTGTGGATCTATGATGCATTTTGGTCAACTCTCCTCGGATCTGAGGACCTATGGATCCATCTCTCTCTCCCTTGCACTTGAGTTCACTAGATTGTGGTTTTCTTCCTTGATGGTTTAGGTATACTCTTTTTGAACTCTTTTGATCTACTTTACCTTGCATCTGGTAGCACATATGCTAGCTAAAGTGGGGGGGGAATGTAATGGAGTGAATTTTCACCTCTTGTATATTCCCTATTTACACCCCTTGCCTTAGAAAAATTAAACCTGATGATGCTTTTCCACCTCCTCCATTCGCTTTCCACCCACTTGGCAGTTGTTGGTAGTGTCGGTGGGGAAACTTTTGTTAGGGATGCTAGCACAACATGTCATCCTGACAGGATTCCCACCTTTGGAATCTATAGAGGTGTTACACTTCTCCATTAACAATGAAGCATAATGCCCAGGTGCACCCTTGACTGACTTGGAACAACTCTTTTGGGCTTCTATAAAAAAATCATTCTCCATTGATTCGATCTTCCCTAATCTCACTTCACATTTCTACATACTTCTTGAGCATTTCACGACACTTTCTCCACTATTGAAACTCCAAGATGACACTCTACTAGTTTTCACTCTCATTGGTGTGACAACGTTGGTACTCATAGGCTTGCAAGCTCTCATCTCCCTTCACATGCTCAAGGGAATCTTGTTAGGGAGGTGATATACATTTTACTTAGCATCATTATTTTGTTTACGTAGCATATTGTTGTTAGCATTGCTTGTATTCTTCCTTTCAGCACTTTCCTTTATCATACTTTCTCTCATTACTATTTTGGTTGTCCATGGAGGTGGAAACACCAAAATGGGGGTTTGACTGCAACAAGCCCCAAAATAGTCCCAATAATTTTCGTTGTTCTATTGTGTGTAGGTTTCCCATTCATGTGGAGCTTGCAGGAGGTTGGACCAACCGTAAGTTTGATTCTCACCAATTTCATTTTCATCAAATTCCATCCTTTTAAGTTAAGTATTATTCTTGTCATTTTAGTAGTTTAGCTCTTTATTTTCTCTACCATTGCATAAATCTATATTTATCAAGTTGATTAGTTAATTCCTTGTTAGTATTAACTATACTTTGTACTCTTTATCTGTATGGATGCCAGCACCCGATCGGGATGCCAGCACACCACACTATCATTCGTCTTCTACATTGGAGTCCTCTACTGGAGAGTTGCTTAGGTTATAGTCCAAAATCAAAAATTCTCTCACCTAATTCCTTAAACCTTTCAGGTTGGTAAAAGTATAGTGAAAAATTAGTTGTCCTTCCTTTTTTCCCTCTTAAAACATTAAAATTACGTTAAACAATCTTGAGTGTGAGGTAGATCAGGGCACCTGATTGTTCTAGACTGTCTTGTGACCTAAGGTCTTGAGCATTCGGTGCCCCCTCCTCTACACCTTGTCAACTTTCATTCTCATCCCTTGATGAGAATCCTTGATCCATGCCTTCACCTCTCATTGCCTCTCATCCATTGATTGTGCAATTCAATCTTGACCCTTGATTCATCATTTTCTCCTACAAATACACCTCATTTTAGAGAGGAAAGGATCCACTTCCATTTTAGCAAAGTTATGCTACATAGTTGCATACTCACTTTCATCCATCTTGCATCCATTTTATCCTTTTATCCATTTTTAGCTTAGTTTTCATCAATGGCTACCATCTTTGAGCTTGTCTCCATCTAGGGATTGGGAAAGAGATATCATACCATATCAATGCAACACCAATCCCTCAATGGGATGAGGTTTGAGGCATTTAACTAGTTTCCTTTATGCATTTCCTCATTTTTTATGTTTAAATGGCTTCTTCGTTCTATTTTTTCAAGTATTTCATTGGGAGTATAGCTTAACTAGTTAGATATTGCTTAGAATCTATTGGATCTAGTATGTTTAACTTATGTTATGATTATACTCACATGATTTGTAGGTTACAAGTAGGGTAGTGCTATTGCAATTTATGAGAGAAACACTTTTGTTGCACAGTGGCACTTTTGATCTACATCGCTATTGATTTATAGTGGTGCTATTGCTATACAATGGTTCTTTTACTTTTTTATGACAGAGCGACGCTTTTTATATTGTAGTGCAATTGACCTTTATGGCTTTTTCATAGGTTCAACAGAGAAGCGCTATTGAAATTCACCAGAGCAGTGTTTTTTCTATACATCAGTGTTATTTCTATCTGACAAAGTGATTCTTTTTTGGTATAGCAATGCTATTGCAAGGTAAAATAGAGAGTTAAACTTTCATGTCTACTTTAAATTTTTATTTTAATCTACTCTTTGATCATTTATTGACTTCTAGTTTTTTTTCTATAAGGCTAATTGATTTTACAGATTTGGAGAGGAGAAAAATATTGAAGTAAAGGAGCAAAGCATCACTTGACCTTGATTGTAAAAGTGTTTTCAACACACTTAGGGGATGATATAACCTATCATATGTTTCTTTATTTCATCCTCTAAGACAACTAGCTTTCCATTGGGTTTAAAATTTACAATGCCTTGATTTTTCAAAGTTGGTTAAAATTGAACTCATACATCCTCACCATTGCAATGTTGGATTAAAATTGAAAAAAAAAAATTCATACTTCAATTTGGTGCTATTAAAATGAAGTAATCATTTCCTTTGAGGATTTTAAAAGAATGAGTGTATTTCGTGCTTTTTGTGCTTGTGTGAACTTTTAGCGCATATCTACTCCCCTTGCGCTTCATGTGATCTTGGGTGAATAGAAACACTTCAAGTTTAGAAAAAAAAATTGAGTCACCCCAAGAACATGCTATGTATCCTCTCCCCTTATGCTTCGTGTGATCTTGTGTGAAGAGAAATACCATTTTTCTTCTTCTTTTAGATAAGGGCCTGGTAATGAGATACATCCTACAATGGAGAACTAATATAAGTAACTCTAAAATCACATTTACCGATGGGCTATATAAATTTTGTGAAATCAAAAGAAAGTAGCTTATATATGGGCAAGAATACCATAATGTGCATCATCCTCATTTGAACATAATGAGTTGGGTAGGAATGGATAAATCCTTTAGTGGTTTACATTTTATCTATATGTCATAGTGTTCACGGTTGTCATTAAACACTTTGTCTTAGCAACCTATCCAAGTTTTCCTAAAAGTTCTTTGAGGTAGTGCATTGGAATAGCATCGTTTCTTACCACGTTTGGTTTTTGTTTGAGGCATAAGGCTTAAGAGTTAATTCTCTTGTACGAATCTAGGAGTGTCAAGATGCTACATTTCCTTGAAATTGCCTATTTGACCCCTCCATCTTCATGTATAGTATCATTGTTTAGGAGATGAGGTAAGCCTGCTAAAGATATATATACCTACTCCTTAGAGTTGTTATGTGACTGATTTTGTTGAGCCCAACTAGTAAGTCTTTTGGAAGAAGACTTGTGAAATATCTCCCATACCCATTGAGTCAGTAAATACATTGCTTGGTTTCAAAACAATTCAAACAAACATCAACATGTTCTTCAAATTTCAAACCCTTTGGTTAGTTTGAATACCTTTGAAAATCCCTATGTTATTGCACATCTTTAAGGATATCTTGTTTTTTTTAAAAACAATATCTTTGAGGCTTCATAATATTTGGGATTATATCTCAATTCACATTATTCCAAAGTTAACTTAGGTACTTATGGCTTACCTATTTTATTTCCACAATGTCAAGCTTTTTTTGGGAAACATTTTGCCTTGTCATAGATATTTTTAGTTTAAAATTAATCAAGAAATTTTGATTTGGTAATAAAGAAATATCATTAATCAAATATTAACTCAATTGAACACACCACACATTGGGCTTCTTTTCAAAACACCTTAACTTCCAAAGCAACAAAGTGAAAACAAGGAAAT
Organism: Sequoia sempervirens; assembly: GCA_007258455.2. NCBI lineage: Eukaryota > Viridiplantae > Streptophyta > Pinopsida > Cupressales > Cupressaceae > Sequoia > Sequoia sempervirens. Next base: position 559,979,232 of record VDFB02105785.1, read on the forward strand.
GTATTTCCAAACATTGTATCAAAATTCTACTATCCAAACATTCAATTCTTAGGTTTATCACTCAAAGGGTAAAGCATGTTTTTCACTACCTTGATCTTGTAAAGAAAAATTCCCTCTTAAAATATTAGGATCAATCATCCCATATATCTCAAAACATTTTACATCTCACCTCACAAAAAACTTTGAAACTTTGGACACATCAACATTCTAGACTTAGGTTTTTATCAATCAAATCCCCTAGTTTAGCTACATGTGTGTAAATTAATCCTTTTTCATACATTTAGTTAAGTTAGCCATCATCCTTTTGAACAAGTCTATCCTAAAAGTCACAAGTATACTTTTAGATTCACAAGTTCATTAGCATCTTTATCCAAAATATCAAACATCAAACCTTTTAGTCTAAAGTGTTATCTAAAGTTTACAAGTTCATCATCCATATCGCTCACCCCTTTCATCATCCACTCACATCATTGGTCCAAAACACCTTAGAGGGTCACTTTTATCAAAATTTGAATCAACTAGAGAGTTCCGAAAATATAAATCCCAACATACATCTCCCATAGTTGATCCAAAATTTATGGTAACAACAAGATCACAACACAAGAAAAACATGAAGAAAAACAAAACTGCATCTACCACAAGTGATCCCAACCCCCAAGAATTTGATCCTAGGAAACACTCAACCCCATCACAACAACCACCACCAAATCCACTAGACATGGGGTATGACGTAGAAAACATCACGAAAAACCCACTTGAGCTCACTGAAGAGGAAATCCTTTAAGCACAACAAGATCCTAAAACACACCATATCATCAACACTTTGATGGAGAAGAAACCTACACAACACATGCTAGCTTTAGCAAAGGAAAGAGCTAAAATCCCTTTGGAAAAAATTAGGGAACAACCCTTGGGAAATGTGCCTTATATTCCTCAAGCTTCCACCACATAACCCTTGGTACAAGATGTGACTCAATATATAATTCAACTAACTTCATCACTTGTACCAAGTCAGCCATTGACTACTAGTCTTGCAATTCAACTTGGAACCAACCTTGGTCTCACTCCCAATTTAGGAGGTAATACACTTTTTGGTACACAAGACGCCACCCTTCCCCAAAACATAATTTGGACACCAACACTTGGTACCCAACCATATTCTTCCACTACCATACCCAAACACCCTCTACATCCACATGTACCACTTACATTCCATAACACAACAGCCTCGACTTTTCATGCATAACCATATTCTTCCACCACCACAAGTACCCAAAGTGTCCCTAACATTACATGAATTTATATGAGCCAAGTACCCAAAATGGAATAAAAAGGGCAGGTGAACACCATTATCCAAGGTCAACCATTAACGCAACAAGGTCAAACATCAAACTTCCCAATTGACACATCAAAAAAAGTGGTTCCACAAGCCACCCAAACCAACGTACAAAACACATCACACCCATTTTTCACAAATCCCATCAACCAAGGGAACACATTAGTACCAAATCAATCACAAGGGAACCCTCAACATCAAAACAATCAAGGGAACCCTCCCAATCAATTGATCCAAATCCAGACCATACCACTAATATCACAACACCAAGTGGCACCATCTCAACCATTGGTCCCCCAAGTAATACAAAATAAAATGGGACCCCAAACCTACATTCCTCCACCCCAATCTCAAATTTTACAAGGAATGATATCGCAAAACAACCCTCAAAATATCATTGCACAACAACCACCCCACAATCAAATCAACCCTCAAATAACTCACACCATGGTCTCCCAAAATCCACTACACATTCCACAAAATCCAAACATTATGAGCCAATACAGTATAATGTTGCAAGCACAACAAGCTTTAAAACAAAAATCCCAAGAACAAGCTTTGCAACAAAAACAAGCCCAACAACAAGTGTTGCAAGCACACCAAGCCTATCAACAAGCATTGCAACAACAACAAGCTCAACAACAGGAATTGATTGCACAACAACAACAAGACCAACAACAAGCATTGCTTACATAACAACAACAAGCCCAACAACAAGCATTGTTGGCACAAAAACAAGCATTGCAAGCACAACAATACGCTCAACAAAAATAAGTTCTTATACAAAAAAAAAAGGATTTTCCTACAACCCCCAACAAATATATGCAAACACACAACAAAACCTCTTGAAACCAAATGTACAAGGAGCATACACAACTCCCCCACTATCACCATCACCTACACAATATCAAAATCCACTCTACACCCCATATAACACACCCCCATATCAAAATCCCACCTACAACTCATCTACCATCCCACAATATAGCACATATGCTCCCCCACCAAACCCTCAAGATGATTTATCAATGAAAATCAAGGAACTCATGCAGAAAATAGAAGACATCCAAATGGGGAAAACAAATAAACCACATGTGCAATGGGACTTGTGCCCGTACCCCTTTGATAGAAACATCATGATGATACCTTTCCAACACAAATTTGAAGTCCCAAAATTTGATAAATATAGAGTGCGGGGAAATTTGGTGGATCATATCAAAGAGTTTCATGTAACATGTATGGAAGTTGCTTACAATGAATCCTATCTAGTTTGGGAGGCCTAGCAATATCTATTGGTTCTCACATTTACCTCCAAGAATTCAAACCTTTCAAGAAATAACCAATCAGTTCAAAGATCATTTCTCCTACAACCCAAACATGGAGCTTGGAAGATTTGTACACCCTAAAGCAAAAAAAATGTGAATCCTTCACAAATTTCCTATAGTGATGGAGGCAGAGAGCTAGGAAAATAAAATCGCCTATTCTTGAAGAGCAATAGATAGGAATCATCGTTGCCACCATAGACACAAACCTATCTTTTCAATTGAAAATGTAATGTGTCATAAGATATGATGATCTTATCCCTAGGGCCCTTAACATCGAGAGAGCACTTATCGCACAAGGAAACACACAAAAATACAAGGACAACTTCCCATATACTATTTCTAATGACAAGCCCCACACGTGGGCCAAGAACAAAAATGTAACTAACGACCACATCGTTGATGCTAAAGTGGTCCTAAGTGCTCCCAAACAAATGAAAAATCAACCAATGAACATGTAGCAAAACATACAACAAACAAACATGTAGCCACCAAATAGCCAAGTCAACAATGCCAACACACAACAAAGAGGGCCAGCCCCTAGGAACAACTACCCACAAAATTGTAAGTACACACCATCGGGGGAACCCATCGAAGGAGTCATGCAGAAGTTGGTACAATCAAATCTAATCATGCTCCCCAACTACCAAAATTACCAAGAGCCTCAAGTTAAACCACCATGGTATAATGAAAAGGACCTTTGTGATTTCCATAAGATCAAGGGACATAAGACGACGAGTTGCATGAAACTAAAAAAAATTATCTAAGATCTAATCGACAATGGAGACATGCCTATTGATCAATAAACAGGTAACAAAGATCTCAAGATATATAAGAACCCGATGCTAGATCATAACAAAGGAAATGACAATGACAAAGGGAAGGCTTACACAAATGTAGGTTATGTATATACCAATGTGGTTGCTTCTTGCAATAATTTCATGTATCAGTCATCACCATCAAAGGACCTAGTTCCAAGTGTGGAGTCACCACACATCGGGGAAAGGTCATAATCCAAGGAGCATCATCACAACCTAGGGCACAACCCACACTTTTGAAGTCAAAACCTAGTGCTTATAGTCTCCTAGACCAATTAAAGAAGACCCCTTCCTAGATCTCCATCTTGTAATTGTTGAAACTATCCCCTGTGCATAGGGATATACTAGAAAAGGATTTGTCCACCTCTTCCATACCTGAGGACCTTGATACTGAGAAATTCCAAGCTATGATAGGACACATCACCACTCCCTATCTTCTCACCTTTTATGAACAAGACCTCTTAATGTAACCATCACACAATCATGCTTTGCACTTTGAGTTAGTTGTTCACAAGAATAGAGTCAAAAGAGTCCTAGTGGATGAAGGTGTTGGTCTAAATATTTTTTTTGTTCAGTTAGTCAAGAACTTCAGTTACTCTAAAGATGTCATTAAAAAGAAAAAAGGTGTAACTATAAGATCATATGATGATCAAGAGTGGGTGTCTCAAGGCATAATCAAGATCCCTATCCAAGTAGGACCTACCATTATTGAAACCACATGCCAAGTGCTTTATCTTGACCTTCCTTACAACATTCTTCTAGGTCGACCATGGATCCATGTCATGGAAGCAATAACTTCTACATACCATCAATGTGTCAAATTTCCTTTTGAAGATAAAGAAGTTGCCATCCATGGTGATCTTGAGCCATTTTATTACTGTAAGAATATTGAAGAAAAATTCTACAAGATCCTGCAAGTACCAAAAAATGATGAAGTTCCAACATCCTCCTCCTCATTCGTTGACCCATCTTCTCTAGCATCTACTTTAGAATCCAAAACACACATCATATAAAACATACCATACATCAAGGAAGTGATCAAGGATAATGGATGTGGGAATTATAATCTGAAGAAGAATACTTTTCTACTTGGAGAGTTACCTATGTCTCCTAAATTTCATAGGAAGACCCAAACTATCAACAAGGTATCTAAGAAAATGAAGGTAGCCTCTACCACTTTCACCAAGTGGGGAGACTTGAATAAAGAAGTCATCAATGAGGAGTATGTACATCCAAATTACTGTATCAGGATAACCGACCCATGCCCGTTCTTCCAATGGAAGATGATAACAAAGGATTATAGTTAATGATGGGGTGGGAGTATAACAAGAATGAGAATCTGGGATAGAACGACAATGGTTTTCTAGAACCCCTCACTCCTAAGAGATAACCAAAGAATTTTTTGGTATAAGATGTACCACTAGCAAGGTAGTCATTCTTGGAAAGCGTACTAATAATTGAGTCTATTATTCCTCTTGGTTGTACCAACATCATGTGATAATACCCTAGATGACCTTCCCCTTGACATCACTGACTTGTTTGAGGATAACTCCATCTCCATGATAACCACAACATCATTTACTCCAAATAGCTAAATCTTTAGACTCAAGCTATTATACCCCCAAATAATCAATTGGGACCAACAAGCACCACCAATTTTGGATGTGTTCAAAAATGATGAAGCAATCTCTGAGTGATGCAATACACAAGGTACAAATCACTCAACTAGAGGCATACTTCACAATAAAGGGTTCTTCATCATGTGACTACTTCATTTGAACATGGCTCAACATGGTTACAAATCACCAAATAGGTGTTAACTCTCCAAATTCTTCAACAAGCATCTAGAATACTTTAGGCTTGTGGACACAACACAAGTAAACCACTAATGTCCCCAAGATCCCAAACTTCACAAAATACAAACTTTCTTTTGGTCTACCCAAACTACCCGTTTGCACATTCAAGAATCACAAACACCAAATGGATTCCAAGGTTCAAAGAGGCTTAGCCAACACTTGGAAAGTCTTCCATAGAGTTAAAATAACATGATAAACACAACTAGACCACACAAGGAATTAGAATTCACCTATTTTCAAGTTTTCCTTATCAGCCACTCTTAACCCAAGTAGGTCTCCAATAAGAACATTCCTTCTCAACTCTCAAAGAAGATCCCCAATCACCATTGTGAAAACATATCTAGATACCCCTTTGGTCCTCCTAAAACATATCAAAAATTCAGCATGGGGTTCTTTGAAATAAAGGACTCAAAAGTGATTGTTTTGGGTTCTCAATAGGCCTAATTAGGCTCATGCTCATGAGGGTTTATTGGTTCCTATGGTTCTAGGACTCAAATATCTTCACCATCACTTCAAATACTCTCAATGTGATCTTCTTATGCTTCTGAAATGGTTTCCCATTCTCCTCCAATGTGTTTTCACCAAACCCTAGGCTCTAGGCTCCTTGACTACTCACAAAACTCTGTTTACAAACTAGGGCATCATATAAGATTTATTTCAGGAATAGGGAAGTTTCTACCTCAGTGATTTCCATTTATGTTGCGCATCAAATGGTTGAGAAAAAGGAATATTTTGACTTGTGTGAGTTGTTGAGAAATCAATTAATGGAAAATATAACTATGATAAACAATGACGATAATACTTTTTTCTTTGGATCTTTGATTATATGCTTAATGATGTATTTTCTAAATTCATTACCATTGAAAGAAAATGTTGTGTCAAATTCAGCTAAACCAGTTGGGAAGCAAGTTTATCGATATCTGAATTGTCTAGAAAAAATGGAAAAGATTTGTAAAGAGTATTTTGAAATCAAAATAAATGCATGGAATTCTGGTGTGGTTTCTAGTCTAGTTATGATGTTTGAGGAAGGATTCTCCTCTAGAAAGAGGAAAGCAAGAAGAATCAGTACATGTCCCCCTCTGAAAATGAAGAAGTTGAGGACAGAGGAGAAGGAAGAAGAAAAGGAAGAAAAAATTGCATAAGCATTTGATTTGGTATCAACAGATGATGACGAAGATGTTACTGAGCATAAGTATTGAGTGATTACTGATATGTAGTACTACCTTTACATAGCTTCATTTGGAGTTGAATTTAGCACAAGAAAGGTGTAATTCATCAATTCACTTTTGGCGATAATCCTTAACTTTTGTATTTTGGAAGTAAGCCATCTTCTTTGTATCTTTGTGGCAGTGAACCCTCCAGGTTGAAGCCATGTGGACAGTGAGTCCTTATTTTAGGTAGTGAGCCTTTTTGTAATCAATTTTGATATTCTCTATAGTGAGTTAATCCTCACTGTGCTTTTTCTCTCATTGGGTTTTCCATGTAAATTCAGTGTTACTATGTTTATGTGATGACTTTCAGTTTTTGCATTTATTGATAAATCATTTAAGCAGTATTTGGATCTAGTTTCAATAAATGGTTAAGGAATTTAATTTAGCGACAATTGATTTACCCCCCCTCTCAGTTGTCTTTTTCAATAGGAGGCACCTCAAATAACCTTCTATGCAAAATTACTATTGGATGGGGAGCATAAAAACTTTGTAGCTTTCCTAAAAGAGCAAAGGGAAAACTTTGCATGGTCCTATATAGATATTCATGGACTTGATCATAAAGTGGTTGTACATCATCTTGTAGTATATCCTAAAGCTAAACTAGTGAAATAAAAGTTGAAAACTTAGATGCACACGCAAATTGTATTGTCGGTTAAACTAGAATTGCAGAAACTCCTTAATGTAGGATTTAGTCAACTGATAAACTATCCTAACTGGGTTTCCAACCTGGTGTCAATCTCTAAACCCATTGGAGGCATCAAAATATGCACTAAATTTAGAGACTTGAATAAAGCATGTTTTAAAGATGATTTCCCTCTTCCAAACATCAACATCATTGTGGACTTAATTGTTGGGCATGAGATGTTATCACTTATGGATGGATTCTCAATTTACAACTAGATAATGATTGCCAAGGGGACCCACACAAAACAACATTCACATGTCTATGGGAAACCTACTATTGGATCATGATGCCATTTGGCTTGAAGAATGTTGGAGCAACTTACCAAAGAGTAATGACACTAATATTTCATAACATGATCCACAAAACTATTGAATACTATGTGGATGATATTCTAGCTAAATCAAAGACAAGGAAGGGGCATATAGAAGCACTAGGACCAATCTTTGATAGGATTGAAGAATACAAAGTGCAGTTAAATACAAAAAAGTGCATCTTTGGGGTCACATCAAGAAAGCTTCTAGGGTACATAGTGTCACAAAGAGGGATTGAGATAGATCTAGGCAATGTAAAAGAAATTCTAGATATGGAGCCCCTGTAAACATTGAAACAAATGTGAGGTTTACAAGGGAGGTGACAATCTATCGGGAGGTTTCTAACATAGCTAGCAGAAAAAATCCACCCTTTCTCTCACCTTCTCCACAAGGGGATAGCATACAAATGGGATGATAAATGCGACCAAGAATTTCAACAAATCAAAGATTGTCTACTAACACCTCCTATTCTTATGCCACCAATAATAAATAAACCTCTGATCCTATGCATCTTGGCCACACCAATAGCTCTAGGAGCTCTTCTTGCTCAACATGATGAAATAGGGAATGAGAGAGAAATCTACTATATCAAATGGACTTTGGTTGGATATGAGATGAATTACTCACCCGTCGAAAAGGCATGCCTAGCAATAGTCTTCGCTTCTTATAAATTCAAACACTACATGTTTTCACATCAGATAAATCTCATTGGTAAGATTGATCCATTGGAATATTTGCTATCCAAGGAAACTTTCATTGGATGAATGGCTAAATGGGTAATGATCCTAACTGAGTTTGATAGAGTATGCAAAATCAAAGGCTATCAAGGGATAGGTCATTGCGGATCAACTGGAAGAGGCATCAATCTATGTAAAAAATCCATTAATGTCTGAATTTTTTGATGAGTCAATGTTTTTCCTTAACAAAGTGGATCAGAAGAAGATGTTATTTGATGGATCACATACACAACACAGATCTAGAGTGGGCATCCTCTTCATCACCCCACAAGGTGATTGTATTCCCAAATCATATTGGATATCCTTTCCATGCACCAACAACATTACTGAGTATGAAGCTCTCATAATAGGGTTAAAAATAGAAGTAGAGTGGAAAATACAAGAATTAAGGGTATAGAGAGATTCACAACTGATAATTAATCAAGTCAACATCAATTATCAAACTAAGGGTGATAAGCTCACACCTTATAAGAAGATGGTAGAAAGTCTTAAGGATTTCTTCATCGATATTAATTTTGAGCAAATACCTCGTGTCAACAACCATAAAGTTGATGCAATGGCAACCATTGGGTCCTTGTTAGATATGCCACATAACATTCTTCAATGTGAATTCCTAGTTGAGCAACTTCTTGTATCGAATTTCAAGGTATTGAAATCTGAATTTGTGTATTGAATCGTTGGTCCCAATTCCCCATGGTATCATGACATATTCACCTACCTACAAAGAGGCACCCTCCCATCTGAAATTACCCCAAACCTTAAGAAAACCTTTGACAAGAAAGCATACCAATTTGTTATCCTAGGTGATACCTTAAACTCTCAAAGCATCGAAGGGACATTATTAGGATGCCTTATCCAAGAGGAAGCTTTGACTACATCAAAATAAGTGCACAAAGGAATTTGCGGTTCACATTCTAGTGGTATGACTTTGGAAAAGAAACTATTGAGGATAGGGTATTACTAGCCTAGCATGGAACGAGAGGCTCATCAATATGTGAAGAAGTACATGTAGTATCAACAACATGGGGACCTTATCCATGCTCCAGCTCAAGAAATCCAATTGATTGTTACACCTTGGCCTTTCTCGCAGTGGGGACTCGACCTCATGGGATATATCACCCCTACCTTGTCTAATGGTCACAAGTTCATTGTTAAAAGGCAAAGGACAACTAAGAGGGGGGTTGAATCAGTTGTCACAAAATTCAAACTTAAAACTTCAACACTTATCAATTCCACAATCACACTATTATTTTATTAAGTATGAACATGAAACAAAAATAACATAAAGAAAAATCAACACATGAACACCATATTTTTACGTGGAAAACCCAATAAGGGAAAAACCACGATGAGGATTAACTCACAATATAAAAAGATTATAAAACTGAATATAGAGGCTCATTGCCAAGGGTTCACTACCCTGAATAGGACTCACTATTTAGATACAAAAGCTCACTACTTACAAGGGAGGCTCACTACCTACAAAATGATTCATAAAGTAAAATTGGGCATCACAACCAAAATGAACTGAGAATAGTGCACATAACAAGTGTTGATGCAGTTTCAGTGATGCTCAATGGACTGACTTAACACACTTCATCATTTTCACTCTTCACTTTTGCATTCACTACTGCTTCATCAATCACACCTTCACTCACATATATATCTTCAAAAAATGTTCAACAAATATATATACTCGATCTATCCGCAAGCATCAATTAGGTCGGCCTAATTAGATGCATTTCTTATTTATCAAAAATACCAACTATTGGCTACAAACTTTCACAAAATCTTTCCAAATGAAATTCAAACACAATCCACACTATATCAAGCCGACATGGACCTAATATAGGTCACACATATATCCATATAACAAAATTAATTCACAATATCACGACTAATCCAAGAAGTCAGCCAGAAATAGACTCCATTGCAAAAAGAAATCAACAAAATAATGCCAATATGTCATACAAGTACCAAAGCATAAGAAATTTTGAACATACATGCCTTCAACAACTATAATCAGTTTCCCAACACCACAAGTAGCAACTGTCAACTACTAAGGATTGTGGACTAGAATATCAGAGAGTGCAACTCGAATACCAGTTTAGATACTGGATCAAGCATTGAATTAGACTTGCAAACACAACATGGTGGCATCAATTGCAACACAAAAATGTAGAGATGATCATTCTTCTTCATTCTTCCAACAATCTCCTCCTTTGTCATTAATGACAACATGTGCAAAAATATTCAAAAAATCTCCTCCAATCTCTCCCCTTTGACATCAATGGCAAAGGGTGACCAAAAAGATGTAAACATGGTCACATCAAAATTGCAAAAAGATTCCAGTTCTTCCAAAAACTTCTAGCCAAATTCAAAAACTTTCAAACATTCAACAATTCAAATTTTCTACATCTTGTTCAAATTCCCTTTTTCTCTTTCTTTTCTTCTTTCCAAGACAATAGAAATTTCAAAATTTAAGTAAAAATGGCATTCTTCACCTCAAATACCTTCTTGTATCTTTCTTTGATAACTGGATATAGCTTCTTCCAGTTAAATGTAGCTAAATCCATTCTCATGTAGATGCTTTCTAATAGAGCCAACAGTGTAAAAGAAGATGACCAATATGAGTACTATCTTTCACAATCTTTTGCATCAGTAAGTATTTCAAAAATATGGTCTAACCGGACCTCAACAATCTCCTTAAGGGGCTAGAAATTTTTCACCACATCATCTCTTTGTCTCTATACAACAATTGGTTTAGCTTGCAATTAACCAACTCTTAGTCTTTGTTTCCATTCTTTGTCTTCAAAGATATCAAAGTTCTTTCCGATGTTTTTTACCTTAGATTTAGTTGCTTCAATCCTACTTCTGAAATTGTCTACCGCAACAAGCCACTAGAGACAATATTTGTAGATATTTGTTATTTCTTTGATACATTTCTTCGTTTCCATGATAAGTTCAGATAATCTCTACTTAGCTTTAGTACATCTCTTTTCAACCAAGGCTTCCAACTTGCATCCTTCTTAACCTTCAAGCAACATTCATTCTTCAACAATCTCAACTAAATTTTCTAGTAAGGAGTCAGAAACAATTGATACATCAATACCTTTTCAAAGTAGATACTCTACTAGAGCATCATCAATCTTGATTCTGTCAACTGGAGAAGCTGCATTCCATAACTCACCAATCTTCTTCATCTTTCCTTTAACCAAAATAGATTGGATTTCATCTAGATAAGAGGATTTAGATCCAAAAAAAGATTATTTTTCCTTCATCTTTCTATGATCAAATTCTTTGAATTCAACTCCTTTCAACTTCAGTGGAATGTCCCCACTCGATCCCTTGTCCATTGCCATGCTTAATTCATTAATATTTAGTAGAGACTTTTCTTTCGTCGACTAAGAAATAATTCCTAAATATCCGTAATGATTCAAATTTCTTTAGAAATGCTTCAAATCATTTTAAGATTGCTCCAATGCACTTTCTAGACTCTTCAAATTCTCAACTGATCAAGAAGGCTTACAAATTTTATCTTATACACCATCAATTTTCCCTAAAACACATTAAATGCGACAAACATCAAAAAGTTGCTAAAAACATTCTTCTTAACACAAAAACCCTAATTTAGTTTGCAAATTATCATGTCAACATGTTTTCCTCCAGTTCCTTTTCCAATCCTCTGATTATTCATTCTTCACATTCCATCCTCGTGCCAGCCTCATGGCACGCCATTCATCTAGGGAGTTTTTATAATAAAAAAAATTGATAATGCTCCCCCTAAGACCATGCTAGGTCTAATCTCCAAATAAATTGGTTGTATTGGATGAGGGCACAGACATATAAATAGTTTCAGATACTTCTTCTTTCTACTTCCATATCTTATTCATTTCTTGCTTCATCTCTTCTTTGTCGATCTTCTTTACCGGATCATTCTTCTCTACCAGAGCAGACTGCTTTCCCTTCTTACTTCTGCAAACCTTTGAGATATGTCCAAGTTTGTTACAGTTATATCAGACAACAATTTTTTGATTAGTTTGAACTTCATTACTTCTCAATCTACATTGATTTTCTTTGTGTCCAAATTTATTATAGGTATAGCAATAGCCATTAAAGGATTGATTCATTCTACCTTCATTAAACCTGTTCATCATCACCTGACTGATCATTCTCACCTAAGATCTGCATTTAGTAGCTTTATGTCTAACCTTCTTGCATGAAAAACATTGTCTGGAGAAAGAACTAGGAATCTAATTCATCTTGCTCCTGCATTATGTTGCCTTATGACCATATTTATTACAGGAAAAAAAAATACCATTAAAAGAGGGATACCTTTGTGCATTAGGTTGTTTCACAGACTATCTCCTTGAAAACTTTCTTTTATGCTTCCCTTTGTCCTGATTCATTTGATTTTCCTTAGAAATTTCACCTACATCATTTCCCAAGCTAGCTTTGTCTTTACTTGATTTTTTTCCAACAAGTAGTTCTCCAAGCTTATCGGAGCTAGACCTGAAATTATTCTCACAAATTTTTTCCTTTTTCTAATTCTACTCTCAAGTTTACTATCTCCTGTTCAAGTTTAAAGCATTCATCAAACTTATTTTGTACCATTGTATTCATACATTTTTTAATTCTCTTATTTTCTTCTACAAGCACTTTCAGTCCAATTATCTCTTGTTTCAGTTGCTCACTCACTTCTTTGTGTCGTTCCTTGAATTTCTTTAATTTTTCTTTCAGCTTCCAAACACATTCATTTTCTTCATCAAGATTCTCTTTCAGATCTTTGTTTTCATTTTCAACTTTTTCAAGATCCTCAAGTGTAGTCCAAAGCTCTTTATCATCCATTTGATCAACCTTCAGGATCTACCTCAAGCGGTTAAGATCTATACCAAGGAACCAAAGCTCTGATACCAATTGTTAAAAGGCACAGGATAACTAAGAGGGGGGATGAATAAGTTGTCACAAAATTCAAACTTAAAAATTCAACACTTATCAATTCCACAATCACACTATTATGTTATTAAGTATGAACATGAAAAACAAATAACATAAAGTAAAATCAACACATGAACACCAAATTTTTATGTGGAAAACCTAATAAGGGAAAAACCACGGTGAGGATTAACTCACAATATAAAGAGATTATAAAACTGAATACAGAGGCTCACTACCAAGTGCTCACTGTCTAGATACAAAAGCTCACTACTTACAAGGGAGGCTCACTTCCTACAAAAAGATTCACAAAGTAAAATTGGGCTTCATAGCCAAAATGAATTGAGAATAGTGCACCTAACAAGTGCTGATGCAGTTTCGGTGATGCTCAATAGACTAACTTAACACACTTCATCATTTTCACTCTTCTTCACTTTCGCATTCACTACTACTTCATCAACACACCCTCACTCACATATATATCTTCAAAAACTTTTCAACACATATATATATACTCAAGCTATCCACAAGCATCAATTAGGTCAGCCTAATTAGATTCATTTCTTATTTATCAAAAATACCAACTATCGGCTACAAAATTTCACAAAATCTTTCCAAAGGAAATTCAAACACACAACATGTTGCATCAAGTTAGCATGGACCTAAGATAGGTCGCACATATATCCACATAACAAAATTAATTCACCATATCGTGAATAATCCAAGAAGTCGACCAGAAATAGATTATATTGCAAAAAGCAATCAACAAAGTAATGTCAATACACCGTACAAGTACTGAAGCACAAGAAATTCTGAACATACATGCCTTCAACAACAATAATCAATTTCCAAACACCACAAGCATCAACTGTCAACTACGGAGGATTTCAGACTAGAATACCAGAGAGTGCAGCTTGAATACTGGTTCAAATACCAGACCAAAATACTGGATCAAGCACTGAATTAGACTTGCAAACACAACATGGTGACATCAATGACAACACAAAACTGTAGAGATGTCATTCTTCTTCATTCTTTCAACATTCATCATCACGGAAATTGAGTATTTTAGAAAGTGGGTGGAATCTATCCCTATGACCTACATCACAAGGAAACAAATCTCCAAATTCATCCTAAACTACCATATTTTTCACTACGGTGTTCCACAAGCCCTTATCTCAAATAATGGAACACCTTTCAAAAATCAATATGTTCGTGAGTTATGCCAATGCTTTAATATCCAACACTGGTTTTGTACTCCTTATTATCCCCAAGGCAATGGTCAAGCTAAGGCTTCAAATACATCCATTTTGAAAGTTCTCAAGAAGATGGTCAATGGAGCTGGCCATGACTAGCATTTGCAATCAAATCCCACCTTATGGGCCTATAGAACTAGTATCTACACACCTACAGGTGCTACCCATTTTCCCTAGTGTATGGAACTAAAGTCATCCTACCCATTGAGTTCAAGCTCCCATCATTGAGAATATCATTGCAAAATATAATTATTGATGAAGAATATAGGGTGTCTCAATTGAACGAGCTAGAATTTTTGGATGAGTGTTGTCTTGATGCTTTGAATCATTTGTAGGCATTTAAGAACTAATTGAAAAGGAGCTATAACAAGAAAATCAAATGTTGCTCCTTCCAAGTAGGAGATCTTATACTTAAGGAGAATCAGAAGAATGTTCTAGATCAAGATAGAAAAGGAAAGTTTGCGCCTAATTGGTTAGGACCATTTATCGTCACAGCTAGCTATGGTTCAAGAGCATATATCAATTATCAACACCTAAAGGATCTAACCCTTGTAGGAACCAATCAATAGCTTGCATCTCAAAAAAATTTATGCCTAGTCTTGAAGGGTATAAATCCAAAAAATCCAAAAGAAAAAGAAAAAAGGATTGAAAGTAGTAAAGAAAATAGTAAAGAAAAAAATCGTCCTCTAGCAAAAACCACTTCGATGGTGCTTTGGGAAAGTACTTTGGTGAAAACCTAGAAAATAGGCACCTCATGTAAATTAGCACTATCCATCCATCATTGGCTCTTTGGCTTATCTTGCTTCATCATCCATCTCATTCATCCATCGCATCCTAAATCCTATTTATCCCATCGCCCATGTGCATTCATATCATAGATGTATGTTACTTAAGTATCATATTCCCCTTTAGTACTACTTGGCACATTCCTAAGGTCAGTTTGTCTTGCCTATATTGAGGTAGTCTAGCACATCACACTGGGGGAATTTGTCTATACCTGCATCAAATTGGGTTCTTGTATATCTTAAGGTTATTCTCAAAATCTCTCGTAAAATCCCAAAACATGTGAAAATCATCAAAATCCAAAAACACTTGCAAAATCCAAAAATCCAAAAATATCAAAATCTTGTATAGCCAAAATCCAAAAACATTTGAAAATTGGTAAAGGTCAAAATCCAAAACATCTAAAACACATCAAAATCCCTAAACATGTAAAAAAATCAAGAAATCAAAAACATGGTTGTCGAACTATGTTGTCTCTAAGCTTGAGCGTAGGCAAGGCCATCATCGATGTGCCCCCAAAATGCATTAGGCTAATCTTTAGGACTCTGTCATAACAAACTGACAATCCATCAAGTGTTCATATCTCATCAATAAACAGTTGCTAGTCAGAGTCAGTCGAACTATGTGGTCTTTGTGTGTATTGTTGTCACCTAGAAATGCACCCTATGCGAAGTTATGAGAACTAAGCTTTCTGGTGAAACATGGGATCATTTCAAGGCTGTGGGTCACCTGAAGTTGAAATGAACCTTCAGAGAAGGCCGGCTTCCTTTGGGTATCACCTAAACTAATGATCTTTGTGAGGTAAAGGGAGGAGTGTATACAAAAATGACACTATACTGAGCTTCCTATGGTGATACACCGAGTTGATAAGAAATCATGAAATGAAAAAAAGATGCAATCACACTGAGAAAACTTAACTGTAACTGTTCTACTTACTCAACATAATCATTTTTTAGTCTTATGCATAATCTTCAAGAGGCTTAATCTACAAACGTTTCTTAGGGAGGAAAGATTAATTTCACAGCCTTAAGGTATGAATACAGATTTTGAAATACACAGTCAAAAATATTACATAAGCTAAAATATAGAAAAATGAGAGTAGTATTAGTACTTGCTTTCAAGGTGAACTTTGTTTTGCATTTCAGATTTTAGTTGGGTTACAAAGTATACATTAGCTGAGGAAGGATAGATAAAAATCACTAACTCTTCTGGATGCATGATTCGAACTCCTTACAAAAAAGGAAAAAATTCCTTATATATCAAACTATGTCGGCCCCTCTAGGGCTTACAAAATATCAATCCTCGGAATAGATTTTTCCTTAGATCTTTTCATTGAATTTAATGCTACACCCTACGTGTCCATGTTGCCTATGTCGATGAAGAAACATTCTCAGAGAAGCCTCCTGATCTTTCTGCAACCACCGCATTCATTTCTAATCTTCGTGTCATTCTGGAACCTCTTCGGCTGAGCACTTTGAATGCCTTGAGCTCATAACAGATATGCGTTGCATTCATTCTATTGACGTTCTTCACCCAGGTTAGACTGCCACGGCTTGCTTTCAGATCTCCCTGATTGGTTGGGTGCACTCCACATAGATTCCTCGGGTGGTCAAAAGCTTGTTTAGTCAGAATAGCATCTCGGCGAGACACTGGAAGTGTCTCACTGATGCGATTATGCCCTTTGAAACTATCAGCACAATATGTGGCAGTCGATGAGAGTCTTAGCCAACTTAGGAGTCACGTTGATATCGGCAAAACATCGGCAAGTCAAACAGCATCGGGGAGAAGTCATAGCGAGCACCACCGAGTTATACTGATGTTGCTTTATTGGGCGATTCCATTGTTGTCGGTGAGAGATCATATGTTACTTTCCTATTGCGGTGAGCACACTGGATGTTGGAAAGAGACACCGGGTCGACGAGACCTTTCAACGAGCTCCATAGGTCACCTTGAGTCTCGTATTTCTTTCTATGAGTCACATTCTTGGTCGCTAGGACCATACGCCAAATGCTTTGTCTTTCAACAAGCTCCTTTTCCTGTCATTGAGACCTCCTAGCGAAACCATCGCTTCTGACTCGGGCTCCAAGATCCCATTCAATAAGACATTTGTGTGTCGGTGAGACATCTTACCGAAGCCTCATTATCTATCGCTAAGCTTGGAGTTGGCAAGACTATCCCAAGTCGGGGAGACTTCATATCTAATTCACAAGATTATACTGAAGCCACTCTACTTCAGTGAGACCTTGGACAGTCGCCAGGACCCCATGGTAAAAGCCCTAACACCTAGCGAGGCCAGATGATTCCTTGGTGGGACCCCCACTTGTTCACAACAGTCATCAAGGCCCCCCCTCAGTCAAGGAGATCTTCATCAGTCGATAAGAGGTTGTGCCAAAGGCACCTTGCTTTGGTGAGGGCTCACTCCATCTCGCTTCGGCAAGAGATAAGGGTCTCGCCAAGACATTATGGCGAGGCTACCTTCTTAGGCTGAGGCTATGAGTCGGCAAGACTTCCAGGCGAAGGGGAGATGTCACAGCGAACTCCTCTCATAGTCGGCCAGATAATGTACTCTCGGCAAGACCTTCCGCCGAAGGCAAAGACTACCTTGGCAAACTTTTTTTTGTTAGTGAGACTCCTGCCAAAGGCAACACATATCGGGGCCCCTTTAAATTTCGGTGAGACCATCTCTATTTGCTAAGACCTTATGGCGATTCCTCCACCCTTCACCGAATGCTTCATCCTTCTTACCGAGGAGACACCTTTCGAGCCCATCATTGTTGAAAAAACATTCCTGGGTCACTGAGACCTCTTGGCAAGCTCAAATTTCCACGCCGAATACTTCAACATAAAGTGCTATCGGCGAGACTTTAACTCTTCACTGGGACCTTTCACCGAGCGCTATAGGTTATCCTGAAGCTCGTGGTCGCCATGAGTCTCCCTGATTGACGATTGAATGGCCTATCGGCCAAAGAATTCCACGCGATAAGAGATCATACCGAACCCTTCTTGTGATAGCGATAGGATCTGCAGTGAAAGCGTTCGGCAAGACAAAAACTAGGTCACAACTACCTGCTCAAAATAGAATGTATCAAAGCTACTAGTCGGCCAAACAGTGAAGATGTCATACCGAATTGGTTCTAATGGAGGCTTCGGCCTGTGATTATTGAGGCATATTTCCAATAGAGTAGGCTTCCTAACTGAGCTCCCTGTTAAATATCATCAGATGCATGAACTAACCCTCAATGGAAATATCCCATTCGGCCCTTATGAACACCTGCAACATAGATGCCCTGCCTGATTGAGCCTGAGGGTGAAAATTAGGTAACATTTATGGCGACCTTTGTTGGATGTTTTCTTACTAAACATGAAGACTAGTAGTCTAGGCTTATCCATTGGGCATGGAGTCATTAGGAGGCTCAAAAAACAAATAAAAATATTAGTTTTGCACATGGTCGCAACTCGCTTGAGATCCACAGGACACGAAAGATTGCCAAAAGAAAAAAAAATAGGGGAAAACGAAAGAGAAACTATTTACTGTGCCATCACAACACCCAGGAAATAGAGAATAATTAACCTAAAGGGCAGAAGAACTCATTGAAAACATAAGCCTAAACTAATATGTACAATAGAGGAACTCCATCAAATTTGAAAGCAAGGCTTAAGGTGTATCCCATTTACTAGGATAGGGAGTACTTCCCCTTCTATTGTAGCCAGCTGATAAGCGTTGTGCTCCTTATAGTCTCTGATAATGAATGGGCCTATCCACATGTGGTCAAACTTGGTGTGATGGCCTGGCCTGCTTTTCAGAACATCCCATTTTAGCACAAGATCTCCCGCCTTAAAATATTTTTCTATAGCCCTTCTGTAAAATGTTTTCTTTCTTTGGATCTGATGATACTCCAAATCCTTCATTGCTTTGTCCCTTAATTCTTCAAGTTCCATGAGCTCTGCATATCTCATAGACATTGGGTCTTGTTCCTCAAACATCTCCAACTGATGTATAATGTCAAGGGAAATCTTGCCTCTCTGCAATAGACTAACAAGTATGGTGAGTTAGCAATAGACCTTTTAGGATTTACTCTGTCTGCCCACAGTGCATACTTTAATTTGATGTGCCAGGTCCTTTGATTATCCTCCATTTTTCTCTTGATAATCCTAATGAGATTCTTATTTGTGCTTTCAGCTAAGCCATTACCCTGAGGGTAATAATTTGAGGATGTATTTAGATGAATACCCTGTTTAACAACCCAATCAGTTAGTCTTAAACCCACAAATGCGAGAGCATT
Source organism: Sequoia sempervirens (assembly GCA_007258455.2). Taxonomy (NCBI): domain Eukaryota; kingdom Viridiplantae; phylum Streptophyta; class Pinopsida; order Cupressales; family Cupressaceae; genus Sequoia; species Sequoia sempervirens. The sequence continues at coordinate 559,998,765 of VDFB02105785.1, forward strand.
ATCAAATATGATAGAGTCAGGAACTCCAAATCTGGTGACTATATCCTCATAGAAGCTCAAAATTGAAGACTCTTTTGCTTCTTTCAAAGCAATTGCTTTTGTCCAATGCGTGAAATAGTCTGTAGCAATCAACACCCACTTATGACCAGCACTAGATGGTGGGTTAATTGGCCCAATGAAATCAATACCCCATCTCATAAAGGGCTGCTCCACTTGAATTGGATGTAGAGGCATAGCAGGTAGCTTTTCCTTTCCTGCGAATAAAGCACATTTGATACACTTTCTTGACTAGGAATATGCATCTTTGAACAAGCTGGGTTAGTAGTAACCAGCTCTCATGATTTTCCAGGCAATAGTTCTTGGGGCAAAGTGACCTCCTGCAGCTCCATCATGAAACTCATGAAGTACCTATTCAATCTGATCACTGTGAATGCATCTTAATAAGACACCATTCAGATATCTTTTGAAAAGAACATTGTTTACCAACACATATGGTATGGACTGAAATCTGAAGTATCTTGTTTTAGCTCTATTTAACCCTAATGGGAATTCACCAGTTTGTAGAAATTGGGTCATATCTTGAACAAAATTAGTTATCCCCATAGGCACATCATCTTGAGCATTCTGAAGCTCATTTGTTTTAGCAAGCATAGCATCCTTTTCTAATTCAGTTTTACTGCTTGACCCTGTAGCAAGCTGCTCACAAAGACCTTTACCTCTAACCAGTTTGGTGATCTTAATATCTACATCATACTCCATGACCTTGGTGACCCACCCTGCTCTTTTTTCATTCAAATATTTGTTCAACAAAAACTCCTTCACACTTGAGTGCACCACCAAAATATGAATCTTACTGTTTAACACTAGAGGTTTAAACTTCTTTAGGCTTCTGATTACAACGAGGACATGTTTCTCAACAAAATTATACCTCTCTTCATAATCAGCAAGTATCTGACTAAAGAAGGCTATTGGCTATTCTAAGTTGTCACTATTTTTTTGTACCAACATAGCAGAGATTGAACTAGTGTTGCCAAAAGCATACAAAAAGAAATCTTTAGAGAAATTTGGATTTACCAATGTCGGAGTTGATGCCAAAGCTTCCTTGATTTCTTCAAAACTGTGTTTTGCTTCTCCAGTCCAATTGAAAACTGCATTCTTCTTTAACATAGATGTCAAAGGTTGTAACAGGTTTGCAACATCTGGGATGAACCTTCTTAGAAAGTTGATTTGGCCCAAAAAGCTCTGCAGACCCTTCTTGTGATTTGGTAATGGCAACTCAAGTATGGCTTTGACTCTTTCAAGATCAATAGTAATTCCTTGCTTTGACACTATATGTCCTAATAATTTCCCTTCATGAATAGAAAAGATACTCTTTTTTGGATTGAGAGAGATGCCAAACTCTCTGCATTTTTCAAAAACTTGCCTAAGATGTAACAAATGTTCATCAGCATCCTTGGAATAAACTGTAATGTCATCTAAATAAATCAACATAATCTTGTTGATCAAACTTTGAAATGCCATGTCCATGGCCCTCTAAAATGTGGCACCAACATTAGATAAACCAAAAGGCATCCTTTTGTATGCCATGGTGCCCCACTTGGTTGTAAAAGCAATTTTGAACTGATCTTCTTCTTTAACCAGCACTTGATTATAGCCTAAAAAACCATCTAATAAGGAAAATATTTCAGAACCAGCAACTTCTTGTAAGATTTGTTCCATGGAGGGCAGCGGGTAGTGGTCTTTCAAAGATGATCGGTTAAGGTCCCTAAAATCTACACAAAGTCTTATTTCACCATTTTTCTTCCTAACCGGGACAAGGTTAGAAACCCATAAAGTGTGTTTAATAGGAAAGACGATACCCCCCTCAACTAATTTGGTTAGCTCTTTAATCATTAAGGGCTCAAGCTTAGGATTCAAGGGCCTTTGTTTCTGTCTTATTGGTTTAGCATTAGGTTCTAACTCAATTGTGTGTTGAGCAATATGGGGATCAAACCCTTTCAAATCTGAGTATTCCCAAGCAAAGACATCATAAAATTCTTGACATAAAGCAACAAAATATTGTTTATCTTCATGTGAACAATTTTTTCCTATCTTAAGGAGTTTACCTTTGAAAATCTCCAGTTCTTCGCAATGCTCTTGTTTGATTTGCAAGCCGGATTTACCTTTTTTAAGCTGATCATCAGTACTAAAAATTGACACTAAGGTAACAAGACCTTTGGGAAACTTATTTTTCCTCAGATGTATGACTTGATCGTCATACTATTGCTTGAGTTTTGCTTGATTCACCATGGAGAACTAATCTTCTTCGAGCAAAAAGGAAAGAATCTATTCATCACTGTCAAAAACTTGCCAGTGAATGTTGTTATCAGAAATTGATGGTCTGACTACAACCTTCACATACTGTTGTACTTTCTCTTTTCCAATGTCACCTGAAATATCAAACTGTGCCCCAATGGCTACAAGCCTATCAACATGCTTGTTCTGATTCCTTGGAATAGACACTAAGTTAAAAGCATCAAAATCCTCAAGCATGTTCCACACTTTGTTTCTATAAGACTTTAGTGTGTCATTTTTTGCAACATTCAGGCCTCTTATTTGATTGACAATTAATTCACTATCCCCATATACTTTCAAGCGGGTTATTTCTCTCTTCCTGGCCCACTCAAGACCTTGAACAAGGCCCTCATACTCAGCAGTGTTGTTGGAGCATGCAAAAGCAAAATGGAAAGCAACATAATACTTATCACCCTACGGAGATACAAGCATTGCACCTCCTCCAGCTCCATTTTTGCTTCTAGACCCATCAAGATACATCTCCCATAATTCATTCTCCTGCTCAAACTGAATTTTTGCACTTCTTTCAAGATTTGGCATTTTTGTCCCTGCTTCATGCAATACATAATTGCCCAGGACAAAATCCTGAATAAGCTCATTCGGATTATCAACCACGTTCTTAGCTTCCCATTCATTTAGGAGTACTCGAGGTACACTCACAACTTGTACTTCTTGTGCTGCAGCAAGTTTAGTATCCTTTAAAACAATAGAGTTAACATTTATAGCAGATGGCACATAAGGTTCGATGTGATCCTTGGCAAGGGACTCAGAAGTTATAGTTACCTTAGTACCATACCTAGTCCTAAAAAGAATATGGGACCAATCTGAAGATAAATAGCCCCCAATTTTAGCCGTGAAGTCTCTAGATAGGCATAGAGAAAAAAAGGAGGCAAATCTATGACAAACACATCTTGCGGGATTGAGAAGTTGAGACAGGCATGTAGTGTGAGATTCAGATTTTTAATAATGCCTATAGTGTTTACTGCTGTCCCATCCAATTGAAGTAATGTAAACCTAGCTAGTCTACAATCCTTTTTGGAATTACCGAACTACTAGCCCCGCTATCAACCATGCAATTGTGTACCAATTTATTCCCCACTATTAAGGAAACATAGAAAGGAGGGGGCTTGACACCATTACTTTCTTGTGTGGTATTATCCAAAGATGTATTGGTTAAAACTGATTTTGTTTGGCCTAAAAAGACTTCATTTGAAGGATTCAAACTAACTGGGTTTGATAAGGTCAACTGTAACAAATTGATTTGGCCAGGGATTGCTAAAGAGTCCCACATCGAAATTGAAAAAAACATTTTTTTCATACTTTCAACAATGTTGAAAGGTGCAGATATATTTACCTTTGGCTACGTCTTTACAACAGCGTGGTCAGGTTGCACTTGATTTTCAGATGAAGCATGTAAAGTCTGCTCCTTACTAGTTTCATGACCTTGCTACAAAGTGCATGGTACATGCTGATTTGATGGACCAACAACTCCCTTATCTTTACTCATTGCTTGTTCAATCTCGAAATCCCTCTTCTTGGCTCTAGTATTAGCAGCAACAGATGTGTCATCCTGGTTCACTCCACAAAATTCTTCTTTCTGCCAATTCAGGAGAGTTGAATCATCTCCAAGCTGATCATGCTATTGTGGATACCCCTCCTTAGGAAAATCTTGCGCACCTACAACATTTTGCACTATAAGAGCTTGATTGATGATGCCATTAGAGCACGTAGCTTGATTATGTCGCTGATTACATGGATAACACCACTCATAATCAATAGCCAAATTATTTTGAACAGGAACAAGCTCTTTGACAACACTAATTGGAGCTAGATTATAGGCCTGAAAAGGTCTTGTGGCAACATTTTGTCTTGTGCCTTGGTAATTGCCTTGATACTGTTGCCTATTCCCCTGGAATTGCTGTTGTTGACCTTGAAAAGGCTGACTTGAGGCTTGATTTTGCTGCTGATACGGCCTAGAATAGGACTATTGTTTTTCCAAGTTCACCAACTTGTTACCAAAAGTCTGTAAAAGAATTTTGATCTCTTGTAACTCCTGTGATGAGCCCGAAGCAATACTTTCTTGTTTATCAACAGCTGGAATAGCAGCTGGCAGCATTGGTATAGCTGGTAGAGGTGTGAAAGGAGGTATTTGTAAAGAAATGTTTGCATGAATCTTTGGAAATATAGGCATTGGAAGCCTAGGAGTGAGTTTTCCAACTTGTATTAAGATGTTCTCAACTTTGATTGCTATTTCAAAAGCATCTAGCAAAGACACTCCTCCCATTGACTGTATCATGACAGCTATATCGTTGTTAAGAGCCCTCAAAAAGTACAAAAATGCATACTCTGGAGGTGGCCTCACCGTTACAGGGATTCTATCCTAGGTTCTCTGAAATCTGTAGTTGAAGTCATTCATCTGCTCTTGTGGAGGGCTCTTAATAGTAGTCAATTGTTCCAATAGAGACAAGTTATCAGACCTATCTTGAAATTGTTTGTGCAACTTGTCTCCAAATTCGTCCCATGTTGCAATTGAACTAACTGGTAGGCTCCTATACCATTGCATAGCTCTCCCTTTTAGTGAAGTAGCTATTAATCTCATTGCAACATCCTCTTGGGTTATGTGATGGACTCCACAAAGCGAAGCCACATCTCGCATGTGCTCAATTGGGGTAGTTTGATCTTCCCCAGTGAAAGTTGGTAGACTCTTCAGGGCTGCCATTGGAATATCATTATGTTGTGCCAAATTTAAGGGGCTTCCTCCATTAAAAGAAACAAAGGGTTGATTCCTTGGAGCGGCCATTGGAGGTGGCTGAGGTGGATTTACTGGTGTAGCAAAATGAGATCCCACGGATGGAGGGGTAGACTGAGCTCTTCTAGAATAGATAACTGTTGTTCCTCTCCTTTCTGTTGTTCTACCCTGTCTTCTTGGTGGTGATAGCTGCCCATACTCAAAAGGACTTGAGCTACTTCTTGTCTGAATTCTTCTCATAAACTGAAGAAGGCGTTGATTTTCTGGAGTTCTTCCTCTTTATGGAGTCGCCAAGTATGCAAAATGACTTCTATAAAGTCTGGGATTCGCTAGTTGCATACTAAACCAGCAGTTCAATCTAAGTTTTGTCCCACCAGGTGTGCCAGAAACTGTTGTCACCTAGAAATGCACCCTATGCGAAGTTATGAGAACTAATCTTTCTGGTGAAACATGGGATCATTTCAAGGCTGTGGGTCACCTGAAGTTGAAATGAACCTCTGGAGAAGGTCGGCTTCTTTTGGGTATCACCTAAACTAATGATCTTTGTGAGGTAAAGGGAGAAGGAGTGTATACAAAAATGAAACTATACTGAACTATTCCTATGGTGATACATCGAGTTGATAAGAAATCATGAAATGAAAACAAGATGCAATCACACTCAGAAAACTTAACTGCAACTGTTCTACTTACTCAACATAATCATTTTTTAGTCTTATGCATAATCTTCAAGAGGCTTAATCTACAAATGTATCTTAGGGAGGAAAGATTAATTTCACAGCCTTAAGGTATGAATACAAATTTTGAAATACACAGTCGAAAATCTTACATAAGCTAAAATACAGAAAAATGAGAGTAGTATTAGTACTTGCTTTCAAGGTGAACTCTATTTTGCATTCCAGATTTTAGTTGGGTTACAAAGTATACATCAGCTAAGGAAGGATAGATAAAAATCACTAACTCTTCTGGATGCATGAATCGAACTCCTTACAAAAAAGGCAAAAATGCCTTATATATCAAACTATGTCGACCCCTCTAGGGCTTACAAAATATCAATCCTCGGAATAGATTTTTCCTTAGATCTTTTCATTGAATTTAATGTTGCACCCTGCGTGTCCATGTTGCCTATGTCAGTGAAGAAACATTCTCAGAGAAGCCTCCTAATCTTTCTGCAACCACCGCATTCATTTCTGATCCTCGTGTCATCCTAGAACCTCTTCGGTCAAGCGCTTTGAATGCCTCAAGCTCAGAACAGATACGTGTTGCATTCATTCCATTAACGTTCTTCACCCAGGTCAGACTACCACAAATTGCTTTTAGATCTCCCTGATTGGTCAGGTGCAGTCCACTCAAATTCCTCAAGCCGTCAAAAGCTCATTTAGTCAAAATTGCATCTCAGCGAGACATTGGAAGTGTCTCGCCGATGCGATTATTCCCTTTGAAACTATCGGCACAATATGCAGAAGTCGATGAGAGTCTTAGCGAACTTAGGAGTCACGTTGATATCACCAAAACATTGGCAAGTCAAACGACATCAGGGAGAAGTCATAACGAGCACCACTGAGTTATACCAATGCCTCTTTATTGGGCGATTCCATCGCTATCGGCGAGAGATCATATGTTCAGGGAGACATCTTAGCGAACCTTTCCTATCGCAGCGAGCACACTGGATGTCGGCAAGAGACAGTGGGTCGACGAGACCTTTCAACGAGCTCCATAGGTCACCCTGAGCCTCGCATTTCTTTCTATGAGTCACATACTTGGTTGCTAGGACCATACGCCGAATGCTTTGTCTTTCGGCAAGCTCCTTTTCTTGTCGTTGAGACCTCTTGGTGAAACCATCACTTCTGACTCAGGCTCCAAGATCCCATTCGGTAAGAAATTTGTGCATCGGTGAGACGTCTTACCAAAGCCTCATTATCTATCGCTAAGCGCGGAGTCGACAAGACTATCTCGGGTCGGGGAGACTTCATATAGAATTCACAAGATTATGCTAAAGCCAGTCTACTTCGGCGAGACCTTGGATAGTCGCCAGGACCCCATGGCAAAATCCCTAACTCCTAGCAAGGCCGGATGATTCCTTGTTGGGACCCCCACTCGTTCGCAACAGTCATCAAGGCCCCCCCTCAATCGGAGAGATCTTCATCGGTCAGCAAGAGGTTGTGCCGAATGCACCTTGCTTTGGTGAGGGATCACTCCATCTCGCTTCGGCAAGAGACAAGGGTCTCGCCAAGACATTATGGCGAGGCTACCTTCTTAGGCTGAGGCTATGAGTCGGCAAGACTTCTGGGTGAAGGGGAGATGTCACGGCGAACTCCTCTCATAGTCGGCCAGACAATGTACTCTCAGCAAGACCTTCCGTCGAAGGCAAAGACTACCTCGGCAAAATTTTTGTTGTTGGCGAGACTCCTGCCGAAGGCAACACATATCGAGGCCCCTTTAATTTTTGGCGAGACCATCTTCGTTCACCGATACCTTATGGCGATTCCTCCACCCTTCGTCGAACGCTTCATCCTTCTTGTCGGGGAGACACCTGTTGAGCCCATCACTGTCGACAAAACATTCCCGGGTCGCCGAGACCTCTTGGCGAGCTCAAATTGCCACACCGAAGACTTCAACATAAAGTACTATCGGCAAGACTTTAACTCTTCGCTGGGATCTTTCACCGAGCGCTATAGGTTATCCTGAAGCCCGTGGTCGCCATGAGTCTCCCCGATTGACGATTGAATGGCCTATCGGCCAAAGAATTCCACGTGATAAGAGGTCATGCCGAACCCTTCTTGTGATAGCGATAGGCTCTATAGTGAAAGCGTTCGACAAGACAGAAACTAGGTCACAGCGACCTGCTCAAAACAGAATGTATCAAAGCTGCTAGTCGGCCAAACAGTGAAGATGTCATACCGACTTGGTTCTAATGGAGGCTTCGGCTTGTGATTATTGAGGCATATTTTGAATAGAGCAGGCTTCCTCACTAAGTTCCCTGTTAAATGTCATCAGATGCATGAACTAACCCTCAATGGAAATATCCCATTTGGCCCTTATGAACACCTGCAACATAGATGCCCTACCTAATTGAGCCTGAGGGTGAAAATTAGGTAACATGTATAATGTAGGCAAGGCTCATCTTTGATAATCCCCCGAGGTTGTAGGTCAGTCCCTCTTAGGTCTTGGTCAAAACTCAAAAAATAAAAAAACATTTAAAAAGTTTGAAAACACAAAATATTGCAAAACATTCAAAAAACCCTACACAACCTCAAATAACCTAAAAACTTAAACATTCAAATATACCCAAAAAGACCAAAACCAATCTCAAAAACATTGCAAAACATCAAAAACATTGAAATATTCCACAAAGTCCAAAACCACTCATCCCATTTCGCTTTCACCTACAATAAACCTCTATTCATAACAAATTGATCGTCATCATCAACCTTTGGTAAAACAAGTGGAAACAAGTATGGAAACTCGTGAAGTGTAAACCTAAATGTGAAAATCTAAAGTCTAGATCATGAGTAAACAAGTTGGTAATGTTAGTATCAAGGACCTATCAAACAATTAGTGTTAGTCAAAACATCTGATAAACATGTCCTAGGATGCATCCTTCCTACAATGGACATCATCGTCAAAAATCACCTTTTCTATGTTACTTTGGCAAGAGATATAAATAACATTGACTGTTTGTTTTGATCTTTTCTTATGGTTTATCTTGTTGACCCATTCCGAGGACCTCTCGATGATGTCTATCAAAATGATTTAGAGAGAAACGAATGGGGCATCGATCATTATCTTTCATTTGTTGTACTTGTGGGATATTCTTGTAAAATAAATTTGGCGAATACTTGCTTTGTTGTGTGTAGGGAGGTCATTTTGAATAAATTGTTGACTATTGTGTATGCTTTGGTATGAAATGTTCTAAACTTCTAAACTACATTCCAACAAGGTTTACGTATTTCTAGGTGTGAGCAAGGATTATCCTATCTATTTGTAGAGTCAAATTCCATCACATTAGATACAACACCATCCTAGTTATCGATACCTTGATGCATCGTGTCTTTGTGTTATATCAAAAATAAGGAATGAAATGATGAAGTATCCCAGTCCTTGAAACAAGCAAACCATCAATCTTGTCACCATATCTAATAAAGTATTGAAGAATCATTAACCTATTAGACTTCTAAATCAATATCGAACTCAATGGTTAATCCATTCATCTTATTCTTCTATCTTCTTTTCACGCTAATATGGTATCATGACAGTCAACAAAAATAATAATGCATCCATCCTGCATCCACAAATCATTAGCATCCATACATCTTGCATAATCATATCATAATCATCAGCATATTAGAGGCATGACATCATCACATGGGAAATACGCAAAAAGAAATGCATCCATCTCATAGCATGTTGTATAGAACAGATACTAAAAAAGCAAATAAATCATCCATCACATTGCATCTATAACATAAATCATACATTGCATATCATATAAGCATCACATCATAGATCATGCATCACATCATATCATATGCATAAATAAAGAAACACATCCATAACATAAACATTTGCATCCATCCATAGCATGTGCATCCATACATGAGCATAAAGTATGAAATAAATGAAACATCACATCAAATGATATAACACCATATCATATGCATCAAATCGGGCCATCTCATATGTATCTCATCAAATATAACTATCATGATACAAAATTGGGATCAATGTGTAAATATCATCAAAAAATAATATACAAAAGGCTATCAAAATCAGTTGATGAATGCATATACATATCAATAATTAGGGTTGTACATCAAAAAGTTTCTACAAAATGTGAGGCTATCCTTGGCGTTGTCGATCGTCATGATGAGACTGGTCCTAATGACCACCTGATGGTTGTCAATGGCCACTTCCTGAGGGCTACCTAATTGACCGTCCTGTTGAGCCACTCGACACAACCTTGCTCCTCTTGGAATAATCTAGCTGTCTTCGCTCTCTGGGGGCATCCCAATGGTACAATTTCCTATAGTACAAGGCCTCTACAACATTTCTATACAAAACTACGGGTACACTTCTCTTTCCAACCTATGCCTAGAACCATGCACTAGCCTCTAGCTACACCTGACGCCCTATCTACTAAGCAAGCTACATATCCACTTGTTGTCTCTACTGCCGCTCTTGGTCACACTCACCGGTGACCCTCTGAATCTCTACATGGGTTGCATCTCGCTCCCCTGTCAGCTGGTCCCTCTCTATAGTAAGTGCTAAAATCTGGGTGTTCCATGGATCAAGACCCTAACCCTCCTATTGATGGTGTGGTGGTGGTGGTACTTGATGTAATGGATGTACTAATGGTACATGCATTGGCTGTTGCCCATCATGCCTTGGCTGCTTTCCATCATGGGGAGGCTATTGTCCATCATGGGGAGGGTTCTGATGACCTCTCCCCTATCCCCTCCCCCTACCTAGAACCTATCCACCAATTGGATCTGTAAGTCTAATAGGGGTGTGTTGTGCGAACCATGCATCACAAGTTGTAGTGCCAACATCATAAGGCCCGCCGATGTATACCCATGGTTGGGGCACAAGCTGTTAGAAGTCATCGATGGCCACTTGAGGTGGAATTTTTGGCCCCCACTCGATCTCTCAGGTGGTATATGCGAATACAACTCTTTACTCGCAAGGAACAACATCGCATGCTCCCAAGCCCAGTTATGTACATCAATGTAACACCGACTCCTATACTCTGTCTTCCCATGTAGACCACTTGATGCATATCATGGTATAGTTATGCTAGGATCACGAGGCCCCAAGCAAAGAAATTCATGTCTAACACCATCCGCAACCAGGAAAGTCCTTAGCCAACATTGAAGCCTCAACCCTGCCTATCTAGCATGAGCACTCCGAAAATAAGAGCTCTGATAATTAAACATAGGGGATTGTCCCCGATAGTCTTGTAAGTCAATTTGGGCACTCTCTATCCAAAGGGTATCTACACCAAGTACATCATATCAAGAAATCATCCCAACATCCACGTCATATATAACTCACTCACTATGAATCGACACCCGCAAGATGCGCCAGACATCCTCTAAAGTAATAGTTGCCTCTCTAGTAGACAGGTGGAATGATGAAGTCTCGCTATGCCACTACTCAATTAGCACTGACATCATGGCTAAATGTGTCCTAATCTCAGGCATGTGTGCCACAAACCCTATCTCGATCGCTCTGAGAAACATCCTTGCCTAGTCAATCAAATCAAGAACATGTGACAAAATGCTTGGTCTACGCTCCCTCGACTAGATTAAAAGAACAATCTCCTGCACAAATGAAGCGTACCACATCAAAATTTCCAAAAAAATAATAAAATTTCAAGTTTTAGACTCTAATTTGCAAAAGCAACGCTATTTGCAAAAGTGTGACGACATTTTGTGCGCACCACTATACCAAAATAGCAAAGCGATGCTATTTGCAAAAGCGAGTCAGTAATTCAATAGTGATGCTAAACCAAAAATAAAAAGTAACACTACTCGCAAAAGTACGTTGGAATTTCAAAAGCGACGCTAAACCTAAAAACCTACCGCGTCGCCATTTTCAAAAGCACATCTATATTTCAATAGCAATATTGAACCTAACTAGGCAATAGTGACACTATCTATAATAGTGTCGCTACTTTGGCAATAGTTCCACTAAACGAAGCAAAAGCGTTGTTATACAGTGATGCTATTGATTGGCCTATTTAACCTAGCATTTAATGCCCTAAAAACATGAAAAATGAGAAAAGTTTTGATTTGTGTATCGAGGGTCCTATGTCTACTAGCTATTAGTACTCTCGTACCCTATTCACAAGGTGTTGTGGGAGCTCAGAATCAACCATTTCACCAAGGTGTCAGAGCAAAATCAACAAGGTTTCATTAAGGCTATGAGTGCAAATGACCCCGCCACCTCTATTTAAGCCTAAAAATTAAGGTTTTTACCCAAATTTGAGGGGGCAAATGCGATTTTAATCCTCTTTTATCAATTTTTGAGCTATGGGCCCTATCTCGAGGTGTTTTTTACATTTTTGAGCTTGTTTTTGCATCCTAGAGCCTATTTTCTGCATATGAATCAATGTTGAACCTTTGTTGCAATCTCAATCCGAAAATTAAAATTTCCACCTGATCTCCCGAGGGGGTAAGGTACCAGCTTAATTCTTTCCACTGGGGCAATAGTGGGGCATCCAAAAAATAATTAAGTTTTGAATTTTTGATTTGAGCAATAGTATTAATTCGAAAAGCGTTAGCCTTTGAATCAATGTAACAAGTACCTCACTTTAAAGAGGGGAAAAACGTAGACACTTAAAATTGTCCTAATTGATATTACACATCTGAATTTGATTACTAACACCATTTCATCTTGAATCACCCTTTTTGACCATTTAATTAAATAATCTTCATTATTTAACAAATTCGTCATTTTCTCCTATTAATCAAATGATCAATATTATTTGGCTAACCCATGCCCTTTCATGCTATTTTCATCTTATTTAATTAGGTAATGTGAATTATTCATTTAAAATTGCTTATGCCCTCTCATTTAATTAAATAATCTTAATTATTCAATTAAATGTCATTTAAACTCTCTTTCATTAATAAGTTAATTATTTAATGGAAATCCTAATTTCCCTCCATCTTGCACAATGCTAATTTTCCTCACCCTCCCACTTGCAAGGGAATATTCCTCTATGTGCACTCATTCTAAAATGAGAATATCTTCTAACAACTTCCTATTTTTTAGGAAGTGTGCTTTTTTGAATCAATGAGAGCCATTGATTAACTCCTTGATCCTTGTCAACTTGCATTCTCATCCCTTGATGAGAATCCTTGATCCATGCCTTCACCTCTCATTGCCTCTCATCCATTGATTGTGCAACTCGATCTTGACCCTTGATTCAACATTTTCTCCTATAAATAATCCTCATTTTGAAGAGAAAAGGGTCCACTTCCATTTTAGCAAAGTTATGTTGCACAATTGCATACTCACTTTCATCCATCTTGCATCCATTTTAGCCTTTTATCCATTTTTAGCTTAGTTTTCATCAATGGCTACCATCTTTGAGCCTGTTTTCATCCAGGGATTGGGAAAGGGTTGTTATTCCATATCAATGCAACACCAATCCCCCAATGGGATGAGGTTTGAGACATTTAACTAGTTTCATTTATGCATTTCTTCATTGTTTATGTTTAAATGGCTTTTTCATTCTATGTTTTCAAGTATTTCATTGGGAATATAGCTTAACTAGTTAGATATTGCTTAGAATCTATTAGATCTGATATGTTTAGCTTATGTTATGATTATACTCAAACAATCATTAAATGTGAAAAGATAAGATAACATCTTATGACAACTAACAACCTTCTAGAAAGATTCCCTAAGACCTAAGTGAACTTAACATGCAAATAAGACATAGTAATGAACTAATTATGTTAAAAACTTATTTACACCAACATTCCCATGAATTTTGTAATGGTAGGTAAGCTTAAAATTTTAAGTCCCTGAATTTATGGAAGTTGGTGGTATGTTTCCTAAATGTTGACAACCAATCACCACTTTGTCCAACTAGATAGTTTTTTTTTTTTTTTTTTTAAATATGTACATGAGAAGAAAATTTAGAGAGTTTTTCACAAGCTAATGATGATAACATAAAAATACAAAATCTTTTTAGTCACAAGGTGCACGCATGTATATAGAACAAGCACATAAAGATGCAAATGTTCTATATAAAAAATTAAAATAATTAATTGGTGCTACCATACAAAAGAGTGAGAATTTGAAAGACTAGCAACACCATGAAGAAACTTGAGCCATTATATAGGGGTTGAGGATCAAGGGATGAGATAATATTTCACTCTAACGATTGTTTCCATGGTGATTAGAGATTAGGGTGATTCTTGTGCACATAGTTAAAAGTAAAGTTTTATCAATGAAATATAAAGATGATAAAGATAAATTATCTTTGATGTTGCTATTGTTCTTTGTTCTCCTTTTGAAATGATTTGTATTGTGCTCTTCTACTCTACAAATCTGCAAATAAAGAGATTAAAAATTATTAAAATAGAAAATTTTCTCTCCCAAAATTATTTCTAAATTATTTGATAGGAATCGAAAAACTCCAGATAAATATCATGTGGTAGCAAAATCTTGTAAATGGGTCGGCAAAATTTTTAGCTCCACCTCAAAGACACCTGCTCAAAATCTAAAAACTATAAAGTAGGGGTTCTTATTTAACCAAATAGGAGCTCCTATTTAGCCAAACAAAAATTTAATTTATCCTATAACATTTATTTTCCATCTTATAAAACTCCTACTCTATGAAAATAATTCCTTAAGCCCCTCCTTAAAGCCACTTCCTTATCATTGCTTTAGTCCCACTAAACATCTTTATATATTTGTGGCATTAATATTTCCAATGTATCTATTAATTAAATTCCTTATAAAAAGATTTGTAACGTACTTTCATCCATCTAAAAAGAAAATCAACAAATTTAAAACTTACGCCTTTCCACTGAATTCCAAAATATTGACATGATCGATAAGCAATTCAAACAGAGTGCCATGTACATTAATACTATTAGCATAAATATACTATGCTACGAGGCAAGACTGTTGTTTCCAAAACCAAAATTTCTCTTGCCCAAACAACTGATACAAGTTGAGGATTGACCACATTGTTGGCTGCACCGACAGAAACAAGGTACAGTCCAGTGCTGATTTTACTCTGTACATATCACAAAGAATGTACACCATATAGTACGATGTCCGATTGCACCTAGCTAGTTAATTCAGTTCAGGATGTGCCAGAAACACATCAGAAAAATTGGAGCATTCCATGACAGCATTTCCAAAAGGTGTGCTTGATCCAAGAACAAAAGAATTTGATGCAGCTATTGGATCAAAAGGCCTCTGGTATCTGACCAATTTAGTTATACTATTATCCTGATAAGTCGTTTCCTTTGCGTAAATGTAATTATTTCTGCAAGAGAAAAAGACTAGTGTAAACAAAATCACAATAATAGTTGGCGAATGAAATAAATATTAGAGTCTCAATTATTTTGTGATTTTTCCAAACTAATCAACTGCAGCAAAACTGCCATACAAAACTATATGTCACCTTTATTTCCCAATTGTTAATCCGCTGAATTTAGTTCGTATTCTCTCCGTACGAAAATCATTTCCATCCTTATTTCCCATTTGGTAATCTGCCCATCTCAGTTCCTCATGACTTTGGTCTTCGAATTCAGGCATTGCAGATATGGAAATAAGCTTCCCCTGCGTCTGCCAATTATCTGGCCCATTTGTAGCTTTGTATGATGTCAGCCCACTTCCACGTAGATTACTAGAAGGTATTTGCCCAAAAGCTTTGGTAATGAAAGTGGATGTTGTGGATTGGGTTCCTGTATAGTGAAAATGGAAACAATCAATGAATTTCTGTAGAAAGAGATCATAATGTTATCACATAGCAGTCCATATGAAAGTAAAAGTTGCCACATGACTACCAATAAAAAGCATGAAAAACTTATCAACCATTAATTTAAAATTTTAAAAACTTTTAGGAAAATGTGCCATCCCAATATAACATAGAATGAGAAGTTTAATTGAGGAACAGAAAAATGGCGTTCTTGAAAAACATTGCTTACCCAATTTTGAACCCTGAGAACCAGAAGGAGATGTGTTACATCGAAATGTTGGAGCGATTGCTCCAAAAGTAGCAGCTGATAGATCAAAAGCAGGAGTGCTGCAAAAGTCAAAGGAAGGCATACTTGAAGCCTCACTAATTGAAGTACTGGGAGTACAAACCGTTGGCACATTTGTTGCACCAAATGATGCGGTCATTATACCAGATTCTGGTACAGAAGTGGAACCAAATGCTGGTATACTAGTTACACTACTCGCAGGATGAATAGCTGCACCAAAGGTAAAAGCAGGTTCCGTCTGACAAGAAGTGTTCCTAGGACAGCTGGCACATCCGTTGAAGAAAAATTCAGAGGGATTTAGACTTGAAGGCTTAGAAACTGAAATACTGGGAGTATTTAATGTCGTCACTTTCATTCCACTGAATGATGATGTCTTGCTACCAAATGCTGGCACCGAAGTGGAACCAAATACAGAGGTACTAGTTGCACCAAAAGGACTTCCAGAAGAACTTGATTGAGTAGGGTTTGGTGATCCAAATCCTCTAAATGAAGACTTTTGCCTTGATGTAAATTTTCCTGGATAAAAGAACATAGAAGAAAAACAAAATCAGAATGGTAGTTAACTATGTTACCAAATTAATCCCCCTACACTCTCACAATGGAAATGCTCCAGAATTGTCAAAACAGAGATTAATTCTGGTATTAATATAAGACAATTTCAATGAACAAACAATTACTCCAAAAATGCTTATGACAAAAAAAAAAAGTTTGTGGGTTGAAATCATTTCCTTCAAGAAATTTGAGACTTGGTCAAGAAAAACATTTTCATCTAACATGTGCCTGTGCAGCAGAAAAGCTTCAATCTAAATTATGGACAGAAAGAAAAAAATTATAAAGGAATTATATCTTAACTAAGTTGCCAAAATTTTACTCGAAAACAAATTAAAATGTCACAAACATTTCCTAGCAACAAAATTTGCTAGGAACAATTCAGCCTTGCAGAAATGTTTCCTCCTATGATATTCAAGTATAGAATTACTTTTGTAAACTATCTAGAATTAGAACTTAATAATTTATGTGCAAGTTACCAAAAGCAAGTGGAATGGCTTCATCAAAAAGGCTTTCTAAAGGATGTCCTCGAGCAAGGTTTCGTAACCCACCTCTGATAGGCTTCCGGGAAACTTTATATTTTCCTGCATAAAAGGAAATACACGCAAAACAAAATCAGAATGGTAGTTAATTATGTTGTCGAATTCACCTTCCTACACCTTCCCACAACAGAAACGCTCTAAAATTGTCAGAGATTCAAAACAGTGATCCAGACCAGGATTAATACTGAGTAATTTCAACGCAAAAAGAAATTGCCCCAGAAATGCTTATGACACATACAATTCTTGGGTGAAATCATTTGCTCCAAACAATTTGGCATTGGTCAAGACAAAGCATTTTCAACTAACATGTCTGCGCAGCAGAAATGTTTCCCTCTAATTTGTGGACAAAAAGAAGAAAAATATAAATAAATTGTAAAGTTAACTAGGTTGCCAAATTTGGCTCAAATTTTTTTTCGAATGTAAACATTTCACGAATGTTCCACAGGGACACGTGTCATGTCCCTGGAATTCTAATCCCGAAATGTAAATATTTAAATACAAATAAAATAAATATCAAAAACATAAATATAAATAATTGCAATTTAATATTATTATAAGTATTATTATCAAAGATAATATTATAATTATAAATAAAATATAATATTGTGGATACCAAATTATAGATATTAAATATTATAGAAAGCTAATATTGTAAAAATAAATAAAATATAAACATTGAATGACATTTAACATATAAATATTGAATAATACTTAAATATAAATACATTAAAATAAAACAATATAAATAATAGACATTAGAGTATATATAAAAACAATGATAGGCGATTAAGCATAGGCAGCAACCCAAACTAAAGTCATGTCCTTCCAAAACTGAAAGAGCACAACCTTCCTCAAATCGCATCCCTCCTCAAAGTGAAGAAGATATAAGATACGGTGGAGTAACAAGGAGAGGGATAAAGAGGGAAGTCAAACATACACCAAGAATCTGTATTCAAAAGCAGATATTAATATATATACAGTCAGCAATCAGTAGGATGCAGTTACTAAGTTGCAGTTAGTAATTGTTAAAGAAGCAGCAATTAGAGTAATTAAATGTTAATGTTATAGCAGCTTCGGTAGTTCCTTCCAGCTCAGCTCTTTCGTGGAGTCATAAATTGAATGATAGCCGTTGGCTATTCAATTTATATTTATTGTTTTGCATTTCATATTATGGCCAACATAAAAGAATTCGAGTTGATCTTTTATTAGAAGATATTTAATATTTATTTGAGGCCGACTATCATTAAGAAATGCGATTTCTTAAGAGGCCGACATGAAGGATTTTAAGAGAGGCATCTCTCCCATTCACCTGTATATATTCACATTGACTCGCCCTTTGTAATCATGAAGAGAAGTTCGATCATTTTCATATCAGTCCTATACTATCAAGTGCGAATATTGTATCAAGTGCGAACTCTTTATCATGTGCGAATATACTGTTGAAGAGACTGCGAATAATTGTGAACTCTGCAATATCGGATCTGTGTTAATTGCGAACTCTGCCTGTGCAAACTATGTCAAGTACTCAAGGGTGAAGATCAGTGCGAAGCATTATGATAATGCGGATTCATCACAGGTTGAGAACCATTAGTGTTTGTGCATATAGTCAAATGCTATTTCCGTAGATCTGTTGACAGTCAATTCATTCATCACAGGTACGAATTGGCAGACTGTTATATGTTTTCATCTTGCCAGGTGCTGAATATCGGTCTTGTGTTAGACCTCATTGTAATATGTAAAGTTGCCATTGTTACATCAAATATAAGAGAGATCTTTGTTGCTGGGTTTTTCTCCCTCAAGAGGAGGGTTTTCCCAGGGTATATGCTGTGTTACTCTGTCTGATTTTGAATTATTTCTGTGCATTTAATCTGTTCACTTAAATTTAACAGGTAGCACTTAGAGATATAATCAGGAATCAATATAGGCAGCCAGTATATATATATACACAGATCTTAAGAAGTAAACAACAGGTTAAAAGAGATAATACAATTAATATATATTTAAAAAGTAAATATATATAGATAATGTGTAGTTAGACTGATTAATAAGGGTTATAGATATATATGTTTAGATATGTGAATTATACTGATTATGTAATAATGATGCTTGCAGCAATTATTAAGCCTTATAAGTAATGATGACTCTTTAATATAAACATAATAGATTATGTATATTTATGAATCATCCTCATCCTATGATCAATCCAGTATAAGGTGGAAGGAGGCTAGTAAGAAATCAGAAAACGTGGAGAGATACAACTACTCAGGTGATGTACTCACTTAGCAATAATATTTAGCATATTTTGAATATAAGAAACATATATTGCTAATCTGATTATTGGTGTAATGCTTTCTATGGAATTATCATGATAATAATGATGTTGATATTTACTTAAAAAATCAGTAATAAATGCAAATGTTTTTGATTGCTAAAAGATTGTCTTCATGAGTGTCTAGAACCCTACTAGGGAGGAAGGGCCCAAGAAAAGTAGTGCCTAAGAACCCCACTCAAGTCCACCGCTAGGACCCAAGGCAGGGATGGGCCATGGAGGAGTCGCAAGTCCACTTAAGGTTCCGCCCAGTCCCAAGGCACGGGTTGAGCCATGAAGGGGTGGGGGTCCCACCTAAGATCCGGTGTAGCCATGGAGGGTTGGTAGGCCTAGGCCACTTATAAGCTCCACTGGCTTTCCCTAGTAGGTCATGCGTTTTTCGAGATGTCATGGGTGGAGAAAGCAGTTACAAGCTACCTAGAGTGGAAGGTTGTAGGTTACAACCCCTTGAACCTAGCCAAGGACTTCGAGCAAATCTACCCATATGGGTAGAGAATGCAATTAAAAGTCACTAAGAAGGGATGGTTGTAAGTTACAACCTTTGTACTAGGAAGAATGGCTTTGGGCGGATCCATCCATGTCCACCCCTCGTGTTTTCATGATTGCATTTATGAATATATTTATATATGGATGCTTAGATATTAATGCTAATGAACATGTGCATATGTGGGTGTAGACCAAATTTTTTTTTTGTTTTTCAAATGCAATTACAATCAACACGCACCCGTTAAGGTTAGCTCTAAACCAAAACGATGCGAAAAGTAACTCTAACCAGAATGTACACCAGGATCCCAATGTGGGCAAGGTGTGAGCATTGGTCAGAGGAGCTAATGCAGATGCAAACTGGAAAGGTAACTCTAACCAAGAATGCGTCTAGGATAGACGAGCATATGGTCAGAGCATCCACTGCAAAATGAGCTGAAATAACTCTAACCAAGAATGGCGCTGAGTGATGGCAAGCATGTGGTCAGAGGATCCCTACAACTATTTACTGAAAGCAAATAGGCGGCAAGCCAGCCTCTTCCACTTATTCAATGGGAAGTACATGTAAATTCAAAGATGAGAAGAGAGAATTGCTGACAGTACTACTGTTCAGCTTACAATAAGTTAGAGAGCCTACCAATAACACAAGATTAGAAGCTTCAGATGCTGCAATAATTCTTAAATAATCTCCAATGCCCCCAAATCCCTTTAGTAACAACTTCTCACTCACAAATGAACTTTTCCCAAATCTGATATGACTGATTATGATAGAAAATTGCACAGACCAGCAACACAGCAACTTACTAAAATGCTCACAAATCACTCAAATCTCACCCAAATCACATGAAACTAAATGCATTCAACTCCTAATATGATGGTGCCCTAAAAGTGACTGAGAAACCAACCCAAATGACTCTTATTTATTTTGCACGGAAATCTATGCATCTTGAGAAAAGTACGGCCCTCAAGGAGGGGCGATTTTGCTCCATAAAATCCAAGACACAAGCATAAAATCTGAAACTTGGCACACTTGGTCGCCCCTAGCAAGAAATCAGATTGGTTAAATACCCAGACTGCAATATTTTTATTTTCAAAGATATAAGCAAATCTTACAATCAGCTGTGATAATCAGCAACTACAAAATGAGACAGAAAATGCAAGCTAGAACTCCAAAATGCAAGATACTCAACTGAAATGCAAAACAAACCTATTACAAACTATCCTCTCAACTAGTTGCTATCTTTCAAGCAAGAAGATGAGCCATTGCTAGGAGGTGTGCTTTCCTCGAAGCGAGTCCCTGAAGACAATTCAGCAGCATAATGATGTGGTAGACAAAAGATCCCAAATGAAGAGCTGAGGCCTGAATATATAGACATGAGGAGATCCTTCTAGAAACTTCAAGAAGGGCGCCCAAAACTCCAATTTGAATTCAACACTTTTCCCTCCAAAAGCTGGCATCCTTTTTCCCTTAATAAAATATTTCACCTTTTTATAAAAATCAATCTTTTCCTCAAGTAGGCGTCCTTTTTCACTTAACCCATAATTTGGCCTCAAAATATAATTTATCTCTCAATGAAGCATTTACCCATAAAGTCCCCTTTTTAAAAACAACATAAAGTTATAATGCTAGGCAAGGGGGTGTTATAATATTAAAATATAATATTATAATGTGAAAATACTTATCTCTCCATAGAAAATGCACCAAGAGGCCAAAAATCCAATACCAACTGCACTGGCTGAAGAAGAGAGCCAATCGCACTGCCGCCAACAGGACCACTGCCAAAAATAGAATTTACTAAAAATAGTAAATTCATGAAGTTGCTCGAAACACCAAACCGACTACACCACTGGGAAGCTCTCTGAAAACCCAGAAAGAAACCGCAATTCAATTTCCAAACTTCGAGCAACAACCTCCTCAAAAACGGGAAACCCTAATTTCACCATCCGAGTAGCCTACGGGTCTCCGGAATAGGCCAATGGCCAACTGGAAAGATCATATTAGAGAAGGGGACATTACAGTGGGAATATTGCTCATTTTGTGGATGCAAGTGATCCGCCAAGAGAACCCCATCTTAGAGTGTCCATTTGGCCAACCCTAACCCCAAAACAAGCAAGTTCCAAGACAGGACTAGGTGAGACATTACATGTCCCCCCCTCCCCCACAAAAAAAAAAATCCCCACATTTCCGAGATAGGGATGTCCCGAAGACATGGGGACTTGGAGGGGACATACCCCCACTATCCCATCACTGTTGACTAACTTTCAAGGGCGTTTCCGGTATGTTGCCTATTTTTTGGGACATCTAGGGAATCTAGGATGTCCTCAAGATGTCTAGGAGACTCCCAAGAGTCTCCCAAATCTCTTGGGCCCAAGCATCCTGTTGTGACCATTTCACACATCGCCCCATTGCAAATGGGGACCCCCTGTTTTCGCTTTTTGCCTCGATGTTGCAACTGCTTATCATTTGTCTTTTTACAATGAGGTCATCATTTTGAGGGTTTCAAGTCAGTTTGCCGAGAGTCATCTGAGCCAAGTCAAGAATCCATGCTTGAATCAGCGCGTAAACGTCACCATCGTGCTTAGAAGGCCTGGGAGACGAAGATCGACTGCCGTTTCAGTCAAATCCGACACTTCCAAATTTTTAGGGTTTCTCACCCCGGGCCCCCTATTTTTTAGGACCTACTTTATAGGCACTTTTGGGCAATTCTGGGATCCCTATTTTTTAGGGTCTATTTTTGGAAAGTTGCTATTTTCGGAAAATTTCTATTTTTAGAAAGGTCACGAGTTTCAAAAATCCACTCAGAAGTTCGAAAAGATCAACGAAACTCTCAGAAAATCGATTCGAATTTTTTTTGAAATTTTGGTGAAATTCTGGAAAATCACATAAAAGGTTCAAAAATCTGGAAAATTTGCTCAAAAAAGGTGAAAAATCTGGTAAAAATCACAGAAAATCTTTCGAAAAATGGTTGAAAATTTGAAGAACCAGTCAAGAAATCTGAACATTCATGAAAAAAAAATCTAAGAAACTCATGAGAAATCTGAGGTAAAGACCGAACATTCATGGAAAATCTGGAAATTCGTAAAGAATCTGAAGCATTCATGGCGATCTGAACATGGTGAAGGTAGGATATGCCTGAACAATCATGTAGGAAACTGAGATATTCGCCTAAGTATGGAGGACCTTCAGCTCACAAGATAATGGTGAACACCTTCAGCCATAAGCAATGCAATGGCAACGAATCTAAGCAAGTCCGCCCCTGTCAAAGCATCAAATGGACAGACACAGGCTGAAGTCCGCCTTGGGAGAAAGCTAAAGTGGCTAAGCATAATCCAAAGTCTGCCTGGTCAAGGATGGAAATGGCTACTAACAGGCTGAAGTCTGCCTTGTCCAATGGCCTAGCATGTGATGAAGTCCGCACTCCAACCAAGACTTATGGCAACCAAAGTAAGGAAGTCCGCCCTATGGAAAGAGGTATGAATGTCAGAAAGCTGGTGAAGTCCGCCTAGCACTAAGGAAGCATGTCCAAGCATAGGGATGCTCATCCTTGGACCTTTCAAAGTCCGCCATATGCAAAGAGGGAAAGTCTGAAAAAGTCTTGAAGTCCGCCAGCCTTGAGGGAGCATATCCTTGGACCTTTCAAAGTCCGCCATGCATGTCCCAAGGATCTCCAAAGTCCGCCAAGTTCAAAGGAAGGATGTCCAAAAAGTTCCAAAGTCCGCCCTTGATATCCTAGGATGCTTTGAAGTCCGCCATGCAGCAAGGAGGCACATCCTAAGACCATCCAAAGTCCGCCATGCTTGTCCTAAGACCTTCCAAAGTCCGCCAAGGATGTCCAAAGGGGCTTGAAAGTCCGCCATTCACAAAGAAGCATGTCCAAAAGGCTTGGAAAGTCCGCCTAGGCATGTAGAAGAAGGAAAAATCAAAATTTTCGCTAAGTATTAATGCCCAGCAAAGAGAATTTCGAAAATCTGCTAAGTATGGGGGCCTAAAAGGGTGGAAAATTGATCTTTGGCTAAACATCATGACATTTCCAAGAGGTAAAATGTTTAGACAAATGCCAAGAAGCTTTAAAGTCCGCCCTAGAAAAGAGGGACATCCAAAATGCTTGTCTAAGATGCTCATAAAGTCCGCCATACACTTGGAAGAGGTTGGCAAGGTATCAAAGAAGTCCGCCATACTTATCCAAGGTGCTAAGGAAGTCCGCCTAAGCACATGAAGGGATAAAATGATGATTTTGCTAAGTGTTGATGCCTAGTCCAAGGAAAAGTTCGAATATTTGCCTAAGTATAGAGGCTAAATGATGAAAAGTTGAGATTTTTGGCTAAGTATCCTGACACTTTCAAGAGGATAAGTGCCAAGTTTGAAAGGACAAATGCTAAAGAGGATTGGGATGTGGCAAGAAATAAAACGAAGTGTGCCTAGCACAAAAGTGGAAGAGAAGCTAAATTTTGCCTAAGTCTAGAGAAAATACTAAGAAATTGACAACTTTTGACGAAGAAAAATGCACAAGGCAAGGAGAAAGGTAAGATTGCCTTTGCCCAGAAGGAAAGGGGAATTTGTCAACCGTCCAAGAAATTCGCCCAACGAAGACATCCGGACGAGGATTTTGGCTATAAAAATTCGACTGAGCAAGAGAAAATTTGACTTTGGCAGAAGAAAATAGGCTCAGTGCAAGAGAAAAGTTGGCTATGGCAAAAAAAAACAGGGATCTGGCATAGAATTTGTTGACGGAATGGCTTGAATTTTGGTTTGGCTAGACGAAATTGAGGATAAAATTGGAAAATACACTCTTAGCCAAGAAAAACGAAGAGGAAATCGAAATAGCCATGGGTCGAAGACGAACGGGTTGGAATAAATTAAGATATTTTAATATTTTAATAATTTATTTTCAATGCCTTGGACAAAATCAAATTCGCCAGACAATGTTTTGGAGGAAAATAATTTGTGCCGGCCAGAGATAAAATCCGAAGGGCAAAATTAAATTCACCATGGCTTCAGGAGAGAGAGTGGTAAAAATTTAGGAGAGAGAAAATCTGAATTTGTTTATTTTATTTCTTGCAGGTGGATGACGACGCGAGGCGAGTCTTCAAGGAAGAAGCAAAGGCATGGAATGGAGACAAGTCTGCTTCAAGCCAGATAGAGTGACGGAAAAAGATGGCACAAGCACGAGAAAGTCTGACTTTGCCTAAGCTCAGCATGTCCAAACCCTTACAAAATCCGACTTTGCTCAACTGAGAAATGGCACAAGTATGATAAAGTTCGACTTCTTCCTAGAGATGTTTGTCCAAAGTGGCTTGAAGTCCGACTTAAGCCTAGAGAGAAAACGTCCAAGCTCATGTGAAGTCCGCCCAAGGGGAGGGTGAGAAAATTGGCTAAGTGTTGATACCCTGGGGAGAAGAATTCACTAAGTGTTGGACAGAAAACAGGAAGGATGAAGAGGAAAATAAGGAGGAAGTGGATATAATCCTTGTCCAAGGATGGAATTTGTCCTACATAGTACAAGCCAAATTCAGAATTGAAGGCAAATCCACAGGCAAAGTTCGTTCGAGCATGGAGATGGCCAAAACCTTGGCTAAATGTTGAATGGTCCACATGAAGGTGTTACAAAATAGCCAAAATTTGGCTAAGTATGGGAAATACTTCACACAGAAAATTCCAATTTTCTCTATCATGGCAAAAGCACAGGGTCATTCTTCTCCAAATTCAAGACACTTGAACGGATATCCAGACATCTTGGAAGGATTTCATCTACAATCCCAGACTTGTTGAAGCAATCAGGACAACTTCTTGAAGGGTTTCATCTCCTGAAGAATTGAGGACAAGCTTCCAATCAGAATCAGATGGTGACAAGAAGAGTGTTCCAAATAGATCTCCATACTTAGACAATTTCTCGGCACAAATTGGAGAATTTAGAGAGGAGATCCAAAGGAATAACATCAACCCAGTTCAAGCAGGAGGAAGTTCAAAGCAACCAACTTCAAGTCCAGATACCTACTCCAAGGGGAGACTTCCAGACCTCAAAGATTCCAGTACAGGCAAGAAGAAGAAATCAAAGTCTCAAAAGGAATCCAAGATCAAAGCTCGGAAGGAACAAGCACAACGGATAGAGTCATCGGCAGGGAAAATATTCTAAGGCAAGCACGTGGAAGGAAAACGAAGCAACCAAGGAAGACATCTAGCACGCTGAGGTGGCGCCTCGTCATCTTCCAACCAATCAAATTGTTCCAAATCAACATGCAACAACATTCTATTTTATTGTTGATTTATATTTAGCAAAAAGGACAAGTGTCCTCAAATGAAATTTTCTCATTGGTCGAAAGTGACAAACCCTAATTAGGGTTTTATTTTGTAATCTCGGCCGTTGATTTGAAATCAATCTTGGCCATTGAATTGTAATTGGGGAGCCTATAAATTGAGCTCGCCCCCTCATTTGTAAGGTGTGGAGACTTGTTATGTATATTGTCGCATTGAGACTATTTTGAATGATAAAAGCTCTTGAGCATGATTTGCCTTGAATCACTTCTTATTGTTGAATAGTAAGCGAGGTTACATATTATCTTCCGCCATAGATTAGAATTAAAGTTAGATTAAATAGAATTTGCTTTGAAAAGTTGTTAAATTGAATGAAAGATTGATCGTATCGACTCATTGGTGAAGTGTAGCTCATACTTTCTTCGGATGAATGATTTTCATCCGATGCGTAAAGTTAGCCTGAGCTCCTAAGTGTGGAAGCCTAACTTCAACCTTATCCGAGGTTTGAATATCATTCTCACAACCCCTTTGAAGATTGCACCCATTTTTGCGTATGTTGTCCAACAGGAGGCGAAACAAAATGTGGTTTATTTCGCTTCACCAAGTCCTTACTGTCTCTTGATTTCCTAGGCTTAGACTAGATTCTCTGAACCCTATTCTTTTTGCCATTTTTTTGAGATCCACCTTGAAAGTCCTAATTGAGAGCCCTTAACGACAAATTCCCTAAATCCTAAACTTGTGAAGATTGTTCTCACGTAAGTCCCCTTGTTCATTACCAGCAAATCACAACGGCCATTGAGCTTATCCACACGTCGAGACCCGACTAAAGAAACCTTGGAATCGCCATATGATCTTCTCGCAATCTTAGCATACGCGGTGGTTTTTCAAGAGAGGATAAAGTGTCTTTGGACATTTTTATTCTGATGTTTGGTGGATGATAAAACACTCATCAACACATCCCCCACAACAAAAAGCTACAAAAATATTTTTTTTTATAATCAAAATGTACTTTTAAAATGTGTGCCATAGGCCCTCACACCCAAACCTTAAACACTCACAAAAAAGCTTACAAATAGGCATCTAAGCCTTATTTCAATTCACACCAAAGTTTTAAAAAGAAGTTGAAGGTTGCAACAGGAAGTCATGAGAGTGAAAAAATTTGCAAGTGAAAGCATTAGGATTGAGCAATAGTGAGAGGAAAAGTGAAAGGAAGATTGATGCCAATCCATTGTTGAATCGAAGGATTCAAAGCATTATTCAAGCCTCAATGTAGGATTCCTTCATGACTGTTTTTATTTATTATTTTATCTTTCATTGTTCAATTTAGTAACTAATTAGTCATTACTAATTTTAGTTGTCAAAATTAGTGATTAACTTAGAGGTCTACAATTTACATTGTTGCAATTTTAATTTTAATTCATTATTTTAGTTTTACAAATGAATAATGATCAAGTCCTTGTTTGATAAAGGTTAAGAAAAAAGATTCATATTTGTGTATCCTCGGCTTTTGCACTTCGTGTGACTTTAATTAAGAAAAATTCTTGCGTCTTAATCCCTTGCTCTATGCATGATTTGAGTTTTAATTTTTAAATTAAAAACTTATAAATTTTATATTGTTTATTGCATTGTCACCATGAATTCTCACAACATGAATGAGGATGAGGTTGAGCCTCAAGAGGTTGAAGAAGTTGAAATTGAATCTGATTATGCACTTGATGAAAATACAAAAGCAGATTGGGGTGAAGCAACTAGCTCCATTGGGAGAGCAAATGTTTCCTTTCCAAAATGCTATAAAAATATGTTAAGGGTCCCTTTGATCCTAAGTCCCATTTATGTCAATTTGCAACTATGTCACAAACAAAACCTAGGCATCTAGAGGCACTAAGTTGTGGAAGTGTCACTTTTGTAAGCTTGAATTTCAAGGCAACATTATCAAAGTTAATGTCCTTGATAATTAAGGAAAAGGTGTAGAAACATGTAAAAAGTTGACACAAAACCTCAAAATATAGAGCTAAGACAACGAAATTATGAGGTGGTAGTGAAGAAAATGCACCTACATCTGGTTCTTTGCCATTAGGATTATCAAAGTTCTACTTCTACTACTTTGCAAAGGCCACATGCACATATTCGAGTTTCTTCTAGTTCGGGGGTAGCAAAGTCTAAGAGAAAATGTAAAGTGACTAATGACGCTCCAAACTTGCTAGCAGATTTATTCATTGTGCAATTGAAGGATGATGTAGATGATGCCATTGACAAATTCATTTTTTCCAATGGCATTCCATTCCATGTGGCTCACTCTCCTTATTATAAGGAGTTTGTGGCAAAGATAATTAGGGTGAGACCATCATATATGCCTTCAGGGGATACTAAATTAAGGACAACAATCTTGGATAAGAACTATTCTAAGATTAACATTTTAATGGGGAAAATAAAATAATCCTAGGTCACAAGTGGATGCAGCATAGCCATGGATGGGTGGATGGACAGTAGGCATCATCCACTCATCAATATCATGGTTACATGTATAGAGGGCCCTTATCCCCTTAGGATTGTTGATTATTCAAGGCATCACAAGGATGCTGAGTTTCAATTTCAAATCCTTAAAGATGCTATAGAGGTTGGGTGACAAAATATGGTGCAAGTAGTAACAAATGCGACACATGCATGAAAAGTTGTTGGGAAGTTAATTGAGACAACCTACAAACATATTTGGTGGACTCCAAGTATTGCACATGCCATGAATAATACACTCAATGACATAGAAAAAAATGGTTGGATCAAAACAATTGCTGATGATGCTAGAGATGTGCAGATGTTTATCTGCAACCAACACACTTCACATGAACTTTTTAGAACCTACTCCAAGAAGAAATTCTTAAAACTTGTAGAGACTAGGTATGCCTCATATTTCATTCTCTTGGAGAGGATGCTTGATTTTTAAGAGGCATTGCAACTAATGATTATGACGACATAACAGAACTAGTGGCTTGAGTCCAAGACAAAAGTAGAGAAAGAGGGTGAAGGATGTGGTAAAGAGCGATTTTTTTGGGTGATGCAAAATATATTGCCTCCATCACTATTCCAATCTTCAAAGTTATTAGATATGGAGATGCCCATGCACCTAACCTTGGAGAGGTGTATAAGTGCATTGATACTATGCTTGACCAAATGAAGGTTGTGCAACAAAAGGAACTCACATTGCAATTCTACAACAAACATATCCAACCAATCATTCATCATAGATGGGAGAATCTCAACACACCCTCGCACACAATTGCCTATGCATTGAATCCAAAGTGTTATGTGCATAGGCCTAGAAAAGTTACACGTATACAAGGTGTTGAAGTGAAGGTAGGGTTCATGAAGACCATTCAAAAGATGTATGATTCTATAGAGGCTAGCATCATTCATACTAAGTGGACAAATTTTCCACTCTTAGGGTATATTCTAAAGAAGCCAAGATAGATAGGGAGACTATGGAAAAAGAGGACCCAATTTGTGGTGGATGGGCCTACTTTTTTTACTACCTCTCTATCCATTCATTTTCTATCCCATGTTTCTAGTTCTTCTATTGTTGGGAGGAACTAGTCTACTTATAGCCTCATCCACTTCATTATGAGGAAAAGGCTTACCTCTTGGAGGGTAGAGAAGCTTGTGGCTATACATAGTGCCTTGCATCTCATTAACCAAAACACTTACAAGGAGAGTCCAACATCTTGATGTGATGTAGAGCCAAAAGAGACAACACAAGTTGATGATGATGCTACACAAACAAAGCTGATTGGTATTGGTTTGGAGGAGCTTGAGCATGTTGAGTCCAAAAAAATTAGTTATGAGGAGTTTGGGGAGCTTCAGACTAGTTTGAATATTATAATTGTAATCATCATATGAAAATTTGAATATAATATAAATTCCAAATTCGACATTTTCATTGTTAGCATTCACTTAAAAAGTTCAAATGTTCAATGTAATCGTTGCAATGTTTTAACTTTACTATTTAGTAGTTTACTTAGTATGCTAAAGTTTCATTTGTAATTGTAATTCTTATACATATTTTTATAGCTAAATTTTCAAGTACTATATGTTTATTTGCACGACCACCCCCTTGCCTCTTTTCCCCACTATCCCCAAACTTAGGCCCTTGGTCTCCCTATCCCCAAAACCTATCCCCCCATCAAGAAGCTCCATGGAACTATGATCAAAAGTAAAAATTAACTATTCAAAAACGAAAACAATTTCAACATTACTCACTTGATAGGGAAGTTTGAGAAACAAAAGGAGGTGCAGTACTTCCAAATGTTGGAGTTAAGTTTCCTCCAAAAGCTGTAACAACAAATACCCAAATTGCAATAAGAACCATCAAAAGCATTACATACAATTGATGTGCATTGCTTAGGTTTATCATCATAATGAGTAAGGAAATACTCCAATGGTTATATTCATAAGAAGGAAGCAATTAATTGCATGATGAGGCAACACTTGCTAATAAACTTGCATATGAACATTCTATCATAGCACTTAATCATTCATAATGTTAGGGCGCGATAATATTCACAACTGAAATATGAATCATAAATCTCATATAGGGCACGATAATATTCACAAACTGAAATATGAATCACACATCTCATATTCAATATCATACTAGAATTAGAATTCAAAATTAAATAAGAATCACATACTTCTTAACCAATAACAAAATGAAGTTAGATTCTAAATTGAAATAAAGAATTTAAGACAAACCTCTTCCATCCTTTCTCCTTAATCTGAAGTGGAAGAGAGAAGAGGGAGAGAGAGCATCATCGGGATGATTTCTGCCCTACCACAAAGCCATTGACTTCCCCGTGCTACCCCACGAAAGGAGCCCAACCCATCACGAAGAGTCTAGCAATCTGTGGCCAACATGTGTGAAATTTGTGCAACTATGGGATATTTTAATACATGCAACCTAATAATGCCTCATGCAAATTATCTAAGCATATGTCCTACCCATGATGTGACATAGTTGTAATTCAAACAATCCTCTCCTATTTGAATTAACTACTTTGGCCAAAGCATTTGTTTATAATTTGTATCTCCAGGTCTGTCCTAGTAGTCACTTGCACCTTTCCACATGTTGTTTAATATTTATCACCTTTATGTGTCATTTAGTCAAGCATTAGGGCTTAAGCCTTTTGTTATTATTCCAATCATAATTCCCTCTAACAAAATGGTTTGAGCCAACAATACTATCTGAGGTAAAACTTTAAATAGCACAGCCTTTCTTTTATAACAATCAACTAAACACTAGTTTTCTTGTATAGATTTAGAATTTTGCATGAGAAACTGGTACTAATTGTGGCCTCTCACAGGTTAATGTTGCATAAATTATCATGGCACTTAGAACCTTTTACTATGGGACCTAGAACTAGAATTTACCAGCATATAATACAGTACTCTACCCTTGTTATTAATTCAAATTAGCTGCAATTCTCTTCTTGGCAGGGGCAGCAAACTGCTGAACAAATTTGGCTCAACATAGCATAGAAACCCCAAAATAGCTTAATATCAATTAGAGTATAGGTAATCATGTTCAGTCCATATTCACAATGCTGCAAATGAGCAACAGAAGGCTGATGAGGTGCTTTCCCATGGCTGTTGTACACTTCTACAACAGCCACATGGAAGTACCTTCACCATTGGTCTATGACATAAATAGGTATTGAGTTATCAAAATTTTATACCCAATTCATGGTATATTGACAACAGTATTCCAATCAAAATCTGGTTGGTAGTCCTTATACTTTCCATGTAATGTCCCCTTCTCATCAGTGATCAGTTCAGTCGCTCTTTAGCCTATTCCGGAGGCCCGTAGGCTCGTTGAGGTAAAATTAGGGTTTCCATGTTTGGAGGTTCTAAGGCTTTTTCCTGGGTGTTTACTATTTATAGTAAATACTATTTTTAGCAGTGGTCCTTTTGGCAATGCTTTAGTGTATTCTTTTCTGATTGGAGCAGTTGATGCTTTTGGTTGCAGACTTCCATATGCAGTATTTGTGGCATGTTTTTAATTACAAGGCATTAATGTTATAATTTGCAGTTGACCCCTTGGCCTAGGGAATTAACTTTAAGTTGTTCTTAAAATGTGGTCTTGAAGGGGGACACCTTCATGGAGGATGAATTAAATATTGTTAAGTCTTTTAATGCCTTGGGAAAAGTGGACGCCTTTTTCTTGGAGTTATTATTTTAAAATAAAGTTTTAATGTGCCTTGATAAAATGGACGACATATTGAGGAGTTAGAAGATTTTTGGAAATTTGAAAAGTCATTGGTGACTTTTGGCGTACCTTCTTGGGAAATTGAAGAGCCTTCTACTCTTCTATAAAATGAATGCTTTGCTCCAGCTTTTCTCATCCATGAACTTTGCTAATGTTATGCTGTCGGAATGACAATTGAATTATTGCTTCGAGGAAAGCTTACCTCCAAGCCTCTTGTCCAATTTCGTGTTTGAAAGATAACACCTAGTTGGCCTTTTTGCTGCTTCTCAAATCAGACTAGCAGATTGAACTCAATAATTGAAGTTTTGATGATATTTTCCAGTTTTCAAGTTGCTGATTCTACCATAGCTGAAAGTCGATTTTGCATACAACTTTGTGAGTGATTTTTATTTCATTCTAGGTATTTTAGAATCTTGTTTCTCTGCCTTGGGCGACCCCTTCTACCAATTTGCAGATTTTATTTCAGAGTATTTGATTTTATCTTTCCAAATCGCACTTCTCAAGGGCCGTACCATTCTTGGGAGCTTTGGAATTTGTGCAAGAATTATACACTAAGTTTTGAGGCTGTTTTGTGTTATGATTTTGGGCGCCTACCTCCTAGAAGGAATCTACAAAAGACATCACTCGATTCCGAAGTATTTTGAATGAGTTATGAATATTTTAGTGGATTCACAGTTGCTGGTTCATTCCAGTTTGCTGATTTTTCTTATCAGACTTTAGAAGTTCAGATTTTTGATTCATTATTAGCAATTAGAGAGATAATTATTTGTATGGGATCATCCAATACTCATGTGGTTTGAAGCTATTGTAATTCACATGTAATTTGCAGCTCTATTTCTTATTTGTAAGACTGTAAACAGTAGTACTATTCTAGTCCCTATTTGCTGCAATTTATTTCTCTTTACTCACATTAAGTACCCCTAGATGGTTTACCGCCAGTGTGGATAATTGAATTGTATCTCTCTTGTACCCACTCTCAAGTGGTGAATCCCCACTATAAGTGGATGTCCGCTGTAGCGGAAGAATTAGTTAGTATGAATTTCTATGGCTGGTTATCCGCCTAATTGTTTCAATTTCAATTAATAACTCCATCATATGTTAGCACCTCGCCCTCACTGGGATCTTGAGTGCACATTCTTGACGCTGAGTTTACTTCAGTTTCAGTTGCATTCCATTCTGTATCAAGTTGAAGCATAGGGATCCTCTGACCATATGCCCGCCCCTCTTCCTTAAGTGCTTTTAGGGCGCATTCTTGGTTAGAGTTGTTTTGATAGTATTTGGAGTTTCGAGCTAATGCTAATCAAGTTGGCTAGTGCTGGTTTATGTTATTTTTCATTGAAAAAATTGGTTAGCATATTTCATTCCAAGCATTTACAGTTCCAAGGTTTGGTTCAATCTAACATTGTTTTTAAAAAAAAAAAGAAAATTCTAAGTCTACTCTTTTCACAGATTAAGCATTTATAATCAATCCTTCTAAATTATGAACAGCTGTAGATTGATGTCATTGGATCAAAAAAGTAAATAAATAAATAAATCAATAAAACCATTAAGGAATGCTAGGCTATATATACTGCAGGGTGGAGTTCACCAACATGTTGTCTACTTGGTATTAAGAAAATAATTTTAATGGCTCTTTTATGCCTATGAACTAGTATCTCCAGGAGTTTTTACTCATGCCACCTATGTGCAACCCCTTCCTTTTCTTCTATATCTTCCTCCAAATAAAATAGAATTTTTTTAATTTCTTTCCACCTCTTTGTTTTATTACCTCCCTTGCTTTCCTCCTTGCTACGTGGAGATGGGCACTTTTTCCAACTGCTAGGTATTCTTTTATTTATTTAAACCTTTCCATTTGCTGCCAGCAAACATGTTTGTTGGCCTCCCTTTATTCCTTTTTTTTTTTTTTGGAAAAGATAATTCATGATGCTAGCATGCTTTTTTATTTCAAAGTATAGTTTATGAGTTTTCCCCCAGCCTGGGTCCCACCACATATGGTTTTGTTTTTTTTTTTTGTTGTTTTTTTTTGTTCATTGAGGTGAATATTAGGATGTCCCTCATACTTTAAAAAGACATATATATATCAAATTTATCAATTGTTTATTATTATTATTTTCCCTCCTTTCTTGTATATATATATATATATATTCTCTGTTATCTTATTTACTTATTTTCTTGAATTATAATATACATAATAAATAATTTAATTTCCCACTAAATTATTTTATCAAAATTGAAATAATTAAAGCATTTGATTTACCCTTTCTAATGCAATATGCAACCTGAGGAAGAAGAAAAAAAAATGCTACGTGCTTGTGTGTGCTACTCATACACAAGTTGCCCCCGAATGGCTAGACTCCCCTCCCCAATGATACTCTCTCTCTTCAACAAGAGTGTGTGACTACCCTATGACACTCCAAAATAGGAAAAAATATTAGTCTATTACAATAATGAGGTCTAGGCTTAGCAATAAAATTAGCATTTCCATATAAAATTCAGTCATATAACCATAAATGAAATCATAGTGATCACATTCAGAAACACTATATTCAACCACATTCATTTTATCATCTAAACGATTACCCTTAACGCTAACTAAAACAACTGTTCTTATATCCAAATGAAACCATATACAAGACAACTGTATAAAAATATAGGGCTAACTGTTATGGCAATTAAGATTCACATTTAGGCGAATATCCATAACAACATGACAATACAAAATTAGGGCCGAGTTCCAAATTCAGTTAAACATCTACATCAGCATGTCAATACAAAATTAGGGCTGGGTCACAAGTAGGGTTGTGACAAAATCAACTAAATTACTGGGAGGACCAATTCCAACTGTATTCATTGCACTAAATGTTCAAGTTGCGGTACTGAATGTTGGTGTCAAAATGGAACCACATGCAAATGTACTAATTGCACTAAAAGGTTGACTTACAACAGTAACTCCTATCTTACTAAAAGTGCTCCCAAAAGGATTTAATTGAGCAAAGCTTGATGATTTGAATTCTCCAAACAAAGGATTTTTCCCAAATGTAGATGTTCCTATACTTGAGAAAAATACATCCAGTTAGCATTTTAATTTTGTCTCAACATTGCAACAATAAGTGAGTTAAAACCTCTGTTCAAATTATTAGGAGCTTGCTAAGATCTTAACTAACCTTAAATATGTTGGATATTCCATCATTGCTTCCATGTAGATAGGTTGTTTTGTTATTTGTTATTGTTTTCTTTTGGTTTGTTTTAATATGTGTGATATTTGTTATTCATTGTGAACTGTGTGAGTGCCTTATCAAGCACTTTGTTCACCACCATAATATGTATATAAACCCGTGCGATAATAAAGTAGATTATTTGATTGCTCTACCAAATTTGATATGGTATCAGAGCATATGCAGATTTTGCGCCTACAATTTAGTTTTCAATAGCTATTTGGTAGGTTGAATTTGCAGATCAACTTTCTTGATTACTGCATGGGAAAGATCATGGGAGATTTTCAAATAGTGGCATGAAATTCTGCTATTCCTAAGGTTGCCAGTTATCTAATGATCCGCTGGGCTTGAGTGACAAACTAGTTTTACAAGGTTCTGTGGAGAATTTGTGGCAGATTGGGTGAAGTCAAGGCATCGTGATTTCACAGAGCCATTATAAAGCAGGATGCTAAGCCGCCTAGGCTCTAACCACCGCACGTTCAAGTCGACATCCCCTCATCAGTAGGGTCGACATCTGCATATTTGATGTCTTAAACATAAAAGGACTTTCATCGAGATCTCGCAGAGGTTGAAGTCTCCAAGTCTTGATCGTAGGCATCACTGGTATCTACGAGCATCGATTTCTTGTTGGGTTCAACATCTATTTTGGCATTTTAGTTCAAGTCAAACAGTCTAGTGGTTTCTATTGGCCTCTTCATCCCTTCACAACCTAGACGTTCATTCTGGCCCCCAACCAATGGAAAGCTGTTGACGATTGTTAATACATAGATTATTGTTGATTCTCAGAGATGTCTAAGAGATTGACTCGTAGAAAGCAAGGAGCATCATTTCATTGAGACTTTGAGTGTCGATGTCTGGAGTAGAGGCATCAACAATGGAAGCCGAACTGTAGATGTTGCTGCCACTAAAAGACAAAAGCAAAAGCAATTGCAACATGTGGAAGGAAAGCTTCAGAAATAGATTTCATTGTCCATCAACCATGCAGTATGTTTGATCTGCAAGGAGGATCTTCTTGATCTATTTGGATATTCAATTATTTACCCATCCTACTCTTGCACTTGCTCCCACTGCGTTCAGTTCTCCCACGTTTTTGTTGTCTTCTCATCTGCTCCGGTTGAGGCTGATCCAAGTGCTCGAAATCCCCACGCATAATAGAGATTATCATGCTTTCAGCCTATGCACAGGTGCATGTAGCATGGAGATTGTGAAAGTCATCACATTAAGCAAATCGTGGAAGGTGTGTCTATTGGGTGTGTCTCTCTATAGAAATATTTTGCAGGTTTGAAGAGTGTCTAAGGGTCTTTACTTTGTTGTTGTCTTTTTGACACGCCATTAATGGATGGTTTGACTTTCCTACACCTATAGAGATCCCTCTTATCGATATATTATTTTCATTAGATGATGGTTTTTCTCATTGTAAAATTTCAAGATTTCTATTAGTTTTAGTATTATTTTTAAACAAGATTTTAAATATTTCAACCCAGCTATATTTTTTTTAAGATGTTAATTTTATTCGTGAAGTATCCTCTCCTCTGCGGCATATTGCTGATCTGAGTGACAAGAAATAAAATAAAATAACACCTATATATTGCTAATACAATGGCAAGCAATTCTCTAAACTTCCTTCTTCCAAATTCCTAGCTGTTGTGCGAGAATAATTATTCGCATGGAAGACCAAACTCAAAACCCAACTCGAGTTTGAAGAAGTTTGGGATGTGGTAAGTGGAACCACAACACACCATAAAACAGATGTTGATGAACAAAAGAAATTTGATCAAGTCGACAGAAAGGAAAAATTGATCATTTTGTTCACTGTGTTTGATGAAGTTCAACCTTTCATCCAAGACTCGACCATAGCCAAAGATGTGTGAGACAAGCTCAAGATGATATATGAGGCAAAGAATCAGAATCAAATCCTAAATTTGCAAAGTCAACTACACAACCTGAAGATGAAGAGTGGAGAACAGTTAGAATCCTTCCTCAAAAGGATTGTTGAGTTGTGAGCCTCACTACAAGCATTGGGAGAAACAATTGATGACGCATTTTTGGTGCCTATTGTTCTACGGGCACTACCTTCCAAATATAATTTTTTTGTGACAACTTTGAATGTCATAGAGACGACACCCACTTTGGAAAAGTTGGTGAATCTATTGCACAAAGAAGAGTCTCTAAGGTAAGAATATGAGGAGGAGGATCATGCCATGACCACTCATCATAAAGGCAAGAATCCTATGAAGCAGTTAAGTGGACCTCCCAAATTTGGTAATTCATCCAATTCTCAAAAGAACTGTCCAATATGTGAAAGAGTTGGACATGATGTGAAAAATTGTTGGTACAACTTCAACAAAAGATCATCCAACAAACCACAATGGGAGTATAAGAACAAATAGAAACAACAAAGCAATATTGCTGAAGCAGAAGATTCTCTAGATGAGGAATATGCGCTTTCAGCTCACACTGCAGAAGATGGTTCACAATCAACATCAATATGGTATGTGGACTCAAGTGCTACAAAGCACATGATTGGTCAGAAGGAGTGGTTTCTCACATTCAAACCCCATCATAGTACAACCACTCTTGGAGATGATATCACTCATGAAATCAAAGGTATTGGTGACATCTCTTTGAAGTTTGGCATTAATCGTTGTACGATTACTAATGTCTTGTATGTGACAGGACTTACTAAAAATATCCTTTCTATTAATCAATTTCTTGACCACAACCTTAGGATTGAGTTTGATAGCCATCAGGATACAAAGATTTTTCTTATCAAAGATAAGTCTAAAAATGAAAATATTGTTGCCAATGCTACTAAGATTGGAAAAATGTTCAGGCTTGATACAGTTGCTAATAATCAATCCTTAGTGACTAAGGATGAAGATCTTGCTCTGCTTTGGCATCGTAGATTTGGTCATTTAAGCGCTAGTTACTTGCTAGCACTTAGTAAGAAATGCATGGTCAAAGGGCTTCCCTCACTTGAGAATTCGAGTGCTATTTGTTCTAGTTGTATTGTTAGAAAACAACATAGAGCACCCTTCTATCCTAGTGAGCATCGTGCAGGCCAACCTTTGCAGCTGGTGCATACCGATCTATGTGGGCCTATGCCACCTAGTCACAATGGCTACAAGTACTTTCAGCTATTTGTTGATGATCATAAAAGGAAAATTTGGGTATATTGCTTGTAGCATAAAGATGAAGATCTATCATATTTCAAAGAGTTTCGCACTCAGGTGGAGAAAAATATGAATCATTGTATTCGTGTCCTCCGCTCAGATCGAGGGGGAGAATACACTAGCACAAAATTCTCCACATATCTGAAAGAAAATGGAATTCAGCTTCAACTGATTGCAACATACACACCTCCGCAAAATGGAGTTGCTAAACAGAGAAATCGCATCATCGTGGAGATGGTCTGAAGTATGTTGAAAGATTCTCAACTAGAGCATGCATATTAGGCTAAAGTTGTTCACACAACAGTTTATTTTTGTAGATGGTCATGTTAATAAATAATTATATTGTAATCGACCGTACTAATTAAATAAATGTTGTAGTCGGTCGTACTGGGAATAGATAATAATAGTTTAAATAATACATGCACAGTTTAAAGTAAAAGTTGGATTAGTCCTTGGGATTAGTACTCAGGGGATTATTCCTCGGGATTAGTTGGTACTTGACAGTTGTTGACGGTTGGTGTTCTCAACCGACACCGGTTAACTATTTATATTGCTGTGTGGGTTGTAGTCGGGAGTAGTATTGAGATGTGATGATGTAATACAACAAGTACATGAATAAAGACTTGAATGCTTCATATACATCTATTTTGTGAATGCTTTTACATTTTCAATGATATTGTGTATCTAGTTTACTTCTATAGCGTATTGAATTACCATTAATGGAGTAAACATTTGGCGTCGTTGCCTGAGCGGACTAGGGAATCACTCGTCATGGCAGCGTAATGGGTCAACCGGTGGAAGAGCCTGTAAATGCTAATGAGGAACGGGAAGACCTACTGACTGAAGATCTTGTCAATCTGTGGAAGATATCTTTACGAGATCACATACATAGAGAATCCCACATACGGGAGATCCCTAAGGAAGTTATCTGGGATAGGTTGG
The DNA here is from genome assembly GCA_007258455.2 of Sequoia sempervirens. Classification (NCBI taxonomy): domain Eukaryota; kingdom Viridiplantae; phylum Streptophyta; class Pinopsida; order Cupressales; family Cupressaceae; genus Sequoia; species Sequoia sempervirens. Next base: position 560,038,317 of record VDFB02105785.1, read on the forward strand.
AAGTCAACGATGAGGTGAATCACCTGCTGAATCGTATGCCCAGATTGCTGGCCCGTCATTTCATTATTTTGCAAGACCTCCGAGAAGAAGAGGAGCGGGAATGCCGAAGGCAGCAAATATTGCAGCGCTACGAAGAGCGAACTAAACGAGAAGAAGAGGAACAAGACACTAGCCGAAGACGTACATCCGGTAGTCAACAATGATCGCCTGAACAAATTTTAAATGCCCGTATGACCGATCAAAGACAAGAATCGAGTACCTGACGGGCACGAGACTCAGGAAGAAAAGGTTCGGCAATCACTCAGGCTGCAAGAACAAGAAAACCGGCGACGAAGACTACAACAAGTTGGTAAGGAATTTGATGAGGATCTAATTGAAATAAACCAGAGTATTAAAAGAACACATGAGAATCTGACACGAATAGACACATCCATTGAAAGAGCACATCAAAGTTTGGTGGAAGGGAGGGACGAAGGACCCTTCGACACCCCGTACGTAGGAAGGTATTATCCTTATGAGAACGAAGATGAATTATGTAGTAGCATCAGACGTTTTCAGGAGTTGTCCTTATTGGACGACGAAGAACGACTGACAAGTGGAAGATCTGAGCCTAGTACCCCAAGGCGGAGAGAGTACCGAAGGGAACCCCAGGAGACTCAAGGTGTCAAGGACGCCGAAGAAAGACGTGGGAGTGACTCGTACGTGGCCGAGAGTGCAAGTGACACACCAGAACATAGTGGGGAAACCAGTCTAATTGGGTCCAATACACAAGGACAGCGGGGAAAGATGGTGACTCCTGAGCAGCAGAAGCTGCCGAAGTTTATGGGGAATGGGTCAGAAGGTCCAGTACAGCACTGTAAGACATGTGAAACTATATGGATAGCCAGCGGACAAGATGATCCGGACCAGTGGCTGAAAGCATTTCTAGTGACACTCAGAGATAGTGCCATTGACTAGTACTCTGAATTAGATCAAGCACACAAAGCTACATGGAGATTATTGAAGAAAGCATTTCAAGAGGAGTTCAAACTCTTGCGGGATGATAGCGAGATTGTTGCAGAGATATACAATACCAAGCAAGGAAAGCATGAGAGTGTGCGGACCTACAACCGAAGACTCAAAGATTTGCTGGGGAAATTGGAGGCACAATGTAATGTCCCCTTCTCGAGCATGATCTTTTTAGTTGACTGTTGGCCTATTCCGGAGACCCGTAGGCTACTCGGAAGGTGAAATTAGGGTTTCATATTTTGGTGGTTGCTATTGCTCATGAATGGTTGATTGAATTGCGGATTATTTCTGGGTTTCTAGAGAGCTTCGCAGTGGTGTGTCTAGCTTTGCGTTCCGAGCACTTTCTGGAATTTACTATTTTTAGTAAATTCTATTTTTGGCAGTTGATAGGTTGGTTCCAATCCAGTGGGCTTCCCTCAGCTATCAGCTCAGTTGGAATTGTTTAATTTTGGCCTCCGGGTGCAGTTGGAGAGATAAGTTCATTTTATTCAATAATGTTATATTTTAATGTTATATTTCCCCCCCCTTGGCCTAGGCTTATAACTTAATGTTGTTTTTAAAAGTGGCCCTCAAGGGTGGGCGCCTCATTGAGGTAAATTTATATTTTATTATGGTCAAAATTGATGCTTGAGGGTGGACGCCTATGTTGAAGAGATAAATAAAGTCAAAAGTGAAGAGCTTAAAATGGACGCCATCTTTGGAGGGAAAAGGGGTTAATTAAAATTTGAAAATTAGGGTTTCTAGAAGCTTCTAGAGGGCCCTCTCAAAATTATAATGTTACTCTGCCAAAATTGGGTCCTCACTTAGATATCTTATGTCTACAGTAATGTTACTCTGCCAAAATGGTATTGGATCACTTCGAGGAATGAATGCCTCCTAGCCTTGGCATTGCTTCTTGCTTGCAAAACAACAACTAGTGATGAGTTAGTAGCAGTTGAGAGGACTTTTGTAGTGAGGTTTGCATTGTTGTGTTGTTTTGTCATTTGAAGTTTAGTTATTTGCATTTCATGTCATTTTCTGGAGTTGCTGATATCAATGTTGAATCTGTAGTTTCATTCATAAATCAGAAAATAAAATTATTCTCATTCTGGGTATTTAACCATTGTGTTTCCTTGATAGGGGCGACCCTTCTTGGCAAGTTTCAGAATTTTTGAGTGAGAGTTGGATTTTATAAAGGAAAATCACCCTTCTTAGAGGGCCGTACCATTTGATGCTCCTTGGGATTTGTGTCAAAAAATATTAAAGGTTATTTGGTGGGGTTTTGTTGTCCAAGCTTGGTCGCCATCTTCTTAAGGGTGCTATGCATTTGATTTCAAGTCAATAGAGTTAGTAATGAGTGAGAAAAGTGCATTTTAGTGAGTCCAAGGGGTGCTGGTTTTGCATATTAAGCTGCTGGTCTATCACATCAGATTTAAGTAATTTGCATTTTAGTGAAAGGATGATGTTATGAAGTCATGTTAAGCCTTGTGGAGGACACATTTACTATTGCAGCAATTTGAAGAGCTCTAATCCTTGATCTTGCAGGCATTCTTCATCATATTGTAAGCTGCACAGTAGTACTGTCAGCATCTCTTCCAATCTTGCTTTTCATGCTTTGCAATTGTCCACTGAATAAGTGGAAGAGGCTGGCTTGCCGCCTATTTACATTTGAGTTGCATTGTAGCTTTAATATCTCCACCTTATGGTAGCTCCCTTCTCACCTCGGGTTGGAAAGCACATGCTAGGCGTCAAGTTTCACTTCAACAATTTTAGTTGATAGGGATCCTCTAACCATATGCACGCCGTCATCTGGCGCATTCTTGGTTAGAGTCATTCAGTATTGCATTTCATTGAGATCCTCTGACCACATGCTCATATCTTGCCCATTTCGGGATCCTGGTGTACATTCTTGGTGAGAGTTGAATTCTGCTTTGTTTCGGTTAATTGCTAACCCTAACGGGTGCATGTTGTTTTGTAATTGCGAAAAAAGAAAAAAAATTGGTTTGGTATCTTTCATTAAGCAACATCAGCAAAGAGGGAGCTTCCCATCCTAATTCGAAGAGCAGTTTATCTGTGCATAGTTGTCCGTTTCTAATTTGCATTCCAGAGGTGTGAATTGAAACGCTAACAGTTTTTTGGCACCCACCATGGGGAACGAGGCATAAAACTTCAAAGAAAGATTGTGCTTTATGTCACAGGAATGACTCTGGCGTCCTACTATTTCAGTTCAACAACCTAATCTCACACCTCCAATTATCCAACCGAATTTCGGGATAATTGAAGGAGAGCAAACGAACATCATCAACAACCTGAGGAGTCTCATATTTGAAAAGAAAGAGACCCATCCTTAGTGGAGAAACGCTGCTACCATTCTAGACAAAGAGGAGGAGAAAGCCGATATTGCAGCCAGAAGACCTGTCTTGCCACCTCCTACGTGGGTTTGATCAATCCTTGCTTACAAAGTTTATATGAGGAAAACAAATCCTCTCTTTCAAGGAGATGTTGATTCGACAAATCCTTTCTTCCCACAGACACGCCCTATAGAAGTCTGAAGTCATCCAACGCAGTTCCTGAATTCAACACCATACCTAAAGTCAAAGAAGAGGAATTTGAAGTCTAGCAAGAAGAACCTACAGTCCAACCGAAAGCGATGGGTGATAACAATAACAACAATAATAATCGCAACTGGAGAAGAGGACACCCACTACCTTGGGCTGATCAAATCAGACCTTTTGCCTTGGCAACAAATCATGAATTTCCGAAGGAGTCAAGAAAGCACTTTCCACGGTTTCATGGCGATGGAACTCAACATCCTGATGATCATCTTTCATCCTTTTTAACAACTCGTGTCGTTTTGCATGTGGCTCATGCAGACATTGTTGTACGTCTCTTTGTTGAGACTCTTGTGGGAGTTGTTGCTGAATGGTTCAACCACCTGGAGCCGGGTTGCATAACCAATTGGGATACTATGACCGAAATTGTTTTGGCAAGATTCAAGCCAACTGAAGATAGCCACCAGTCGTTTGCCCAGCTTTCAAATTCAAAGGAGGATAATGAACCAATGAGGGAGTTTGTGGCAAGGTTTAATCGCCTGGTCACTCGTCTTTCATATACACTCAATCCGTCGCCTGAAATCCTGTTGAGCAGTTTTATCAACACTCTTCCATCTGAGATAGCCTTTTTCCTGAAATCAGCTAATGAAACAAAATTAGAGAATGCACAGCAAGATGCCATAGAGATTGAAGGAAACATGATCACTTCTGGAAAGTTGCAAAAAGATGCTATCAAACCTTTTGTTAAGAGTTCTATAGATCCACTATTGCAAAAGGTTTCCAACGAAATGACTATTCTCAAGAGGCAATTGCCTATCCATCCTGCACCTCTTGCTCAACCTACACCACTTGCCTTGCCTACACCACAACCATATCAACCTCAGCAGTTGTATCAAACAAGGAGAAATAACCTTCAGCCTTACAATAAATTATAGGCCATGAGGGCTAGCTCCACCAAGGCAAGCAGCTGATAACACACAAAATGTTGTATTTTGTTCCTTTCATGCTACCAATGAACACAATGGCTCCACGTGGCCTAAAAACATAAGAATGAATTAGATCATGGGCTTTGCTAAAACTACACCAAGTCCAAGTTTCGTACCAACTCCAAGTTCAAATGTTGTCTTACCACAATCGAACAACTTTGATGGCGACTCCACAATGGGATACTTTGAAAGTGAACCTGATATTGTAGAAGAAGATCCTTGTCAGTACTCTCTTGCAGTAAATCCTAAAAATTTCACAACACCTATGTTTACACGAGCTCAACATCTGAAGCATAGAAAGAAGAAGAAGAAGAGATACTAAAGGCACAGAAAGAAAAAGAAAAAGGAAAAGAAGTAGCTTCTACTTCTAATCCCAAGCCTTCTCAGGAGAACGTGAAAGCAATTGCTCAAGATCCATCTTGAGAAAATTTTGATATTGTAGATTCCTTGATTAAGAACAAAGTGAATATTTCTCAGCTGGAATATCTCCAAGATCATCCAGAACATCTGGATAGACTCCTTAAGGTTGTGAAGAAGAATCCAGTCGTGCAACCAACATTGCTCGAATCATTCGTTTCAGCAGAAGACAAGCCTAAGCCCTTTTATATCTCTCTGTACATAGGGGGTTTCAAATTGAGCAATTGTATCATTGATTCAAGAGCCTCAGACAATGTCATGCCTCTACAGGTGATGAATGTTCTAGGACTTTCGTGCACCAAGACAAAAGACAAATGTTACTCACTGGAGTCCAAGTCAGTGTCGTTGGTCAGACAGTTGAAAGATGCTCAAGTGAGGTTGGCAGCTTGTCCTAGGAAGATCATGATGACCATCCTGGTAGCTAACATTCCAGCTAGCTATGAGATGCTATTGAGCAAAAGCTTCTACAAAGACCTTGATGGAGAGATTCAAATGGATTGTTCTATGAGTATACCACTAGAGAATAGCACGTTCAAGCTAGAACCAGAGCCCAAGTCTCGGTTTGTTGTGGTGAAGTCCCAAGATCCCCAAGCTCAAGTTCTATATCAAGAAACAGGGCTTGGCACTTATGCCGTGCTGTCAGAGATACCTGAGGAAAATCAAGAGGTTGCGTATTCAGCAGATAGATCAGTAGATGATCCTAAGTTGTGGACTATGCAATTTGATGGGAATTTTTCTACTGCTAGTTTGGGTGTTGGAGTTGTAATAATTTCTCCTGAGGGACAGTTATATCCATTTGCATACCGCTTGCAATTTGACTGTACTAAATATATGGCGGAATATGCGGTGCTTCTACCAGGTCTCAGAAATGCAAAGGATATGGGTATCAAACATCTAAAAGTTGAAGGTGACATAGAACTGGTTGTGAAGCAAGTCACGAACTAGTTCAAAGTAAAAGTAAATCGTCTCCAACATTACAGAAATAGGGTGTGGAATGCAATAGATTGGTTTGAAGCATTTGATATCAAGTACATTCCATGTCTAGATAATAGCAAAGCAGATTTCCTTCTTGTATTAGCTTCACTTTTCATGCCACATTCTGACTTTCATCATAATGCGTTTTCCATTGAGCTCATAAACAGGCCAGTTGCACCTAACAACTATGAGAATTGGCAAATCTTTGATGACGATGAACACATCAAAGAGTTTCTTGTTATGGGAGATAATTTCAAAGAATTGTTCTTTGAGGGAAATTCATTTACTTTCAAAGAATCAGCAATAGAAGTCTTTGATGTGCCAGAAGTTGATAAAGATAAAGAAAATTTAGAAGAACCAAATACAAGCATTATCCAGTTGAAAGGAAATAAAATTCCCAAGGGCTTGGTTTCCTTAGAGAATATTTTTGATAGGCATGACAAATACATACAAGATCAGAAGAACTCAAGAGATAGGATCTCTGTTGAATACCATCAAGTAAATATTGGTACAGACGACAAGCCTTGCCTTGTTAATTTGGGTACATGCTGCACTGCAAAGGAAAGTGAAAGGTTTATCTCTCTGTTCAAACAATACCGAGATGTCTTCGCCTAGTCATATGAAGACTTGAAAGTTTTTACACCAAGAGAATTGTCTCATACAATTCCTCTTAAACCTGAAGCAAAGCCCTTCAGGAAAAAACAAAGACACTACAATCCGCGAATTCAAGATACCATCTACGCGGAAACCCAAAAGATGGTGGATGCTAAGATCATTTTTCCAATTCATCACTCCACCTACGTGTCCAACATAGTTTCTATACGAAAGAAGAATGTAGAAATCAGAATTTGTGTAGATTTCAGGAACTTGAATCAATCCTCTCTCAAGGATAATTATCCTCTGTCGATCATGGAGCATACCTTGCAGACGGTTACTAGTTCAAAGATGTTATCCTTATTGGATGGTTTTTTTAGTTACAACCAGATTGCAATGGCTGAAGAAGATCAATATAAAACGGCATTCACTACCCCGTGGGGTACATTTGCATATGAAAAAATGCCCTTTGACCTCATCAACACTAGTGCTACATTTCAAAGAGCCATGGACTTGGCATTTGGAGACTTGAGGAACAAAGTAATTGTGGCCTATCTAGACAACCTCATTGTTTTCTCAAAGATACGAGGAGATCATTTTTCACATCTAGGGAAAGTCTTCGAGAGATGTAGATACCATAAAATTTCACCGAATCTTAAAGAGTCCATCTTCGCGGTGACAAAGGGCAAGTTGCTTGGCCACATCATCACCAAAGAAGGAACTCGCATCGATCCAAGCCGGGTTGAGGCTATTAGAAACTTGTCTCTTCCAACAAGAAGAATAGGGGTACACTCTTTCTTTGGTAAAGTGAATTTCTTACGAAGGTTTGTACCGGATTTTTCTGAATTAACAAAAGATATATCTACTATGATGAAGAAGAAATCTGTTTTCAAGTGAATGGAAGAAGGCAAGAAGGCATTTGCAGCAATAAAAGAAGCTATTAGCCAAGCACCACTGCTAGTCTGTCCAAATTTCGACAAGGATTTTATCCTTTATTGCTATGCATCCGAACATACTCTGTCTGCCATACTGACACAAAAATTGAATGAAGAAACTAAGTCTCCAATTCCTTTCATGAGCAGTAGTTTCAAGGATAGCGAGTCATGACTCTCAAATTGAAAAGAATGCGTATGCAATGGTCTGAGACATAAAGAATTTCAGGTTTTATATCTTGAATTCCCACACCACTATATATGTCATAGATCCAGCAGTTAAAAGTGTGCTAACTCAGCAAGAGATGTGCACAAAGAGAGGAAACTAGGCCACAAGAGTGCAAGAGTATGACTTGCAAATCAAGCTGACCAAACTCATTCTTTGGAGAGGTCTTTGTCAGTTAATAGCAGAGGATGGTGATAAGAATCTCCAAGCCAAAGGTATACCTAAACTTGAACCTGAAGATAAAGAGGATCTGCCATTGGTCCTACTTGTTCAATCTACCGGAGACTGGTTTTGTAATGTGCCCTGGCTGTGGTGTATAAATTTTGCAGATTTTTTTTGTTTGAGTGACTAGTTTGTTGAATGAACTTTCCCAACATGTCAATAGCATTACATGTAAATCGTGAAGATAGCTATTGTTGAAAGCAAATAAAGTAGACCCACTAATACATGCAACAGATCTTTAAGGCTGCAATCCTCATTTGTTCTCGATAGTAACAGTGCCACTAGCAGGTCATATTACATACTCATGCCCAGCAATAATGTTCTCAAAAATAGCACCATCGTGTAACAGTCCTAAACAACACTATTTTCCGATATTATAGTCTTTCCAACACACCATCAGTTCCACTGATATCACTGTAAACTACCTTTCCCAGAGTTATACAAAATTTGTGCAATGTTTTGTTTAGCTTGAAGGCATTGGTTTTCACATAACATTGAGATTTCATTCATAGAAATATGCACACAATAGGAAAATCACCATACGATAAAGGAGCTAAATATATCAGAAATATTTTTGACATTGCTCATTTGAATACAAGGTTTCAATAAATAACTCTGTCATTGCTTTATATCAGCCCTAATCAGATTTCTTATTCAACAATATCAACAATTCTTCATACAGCTAAGTATTTATATGGCATTTTCAGAACTTCATTAATAGGTTTGCCTAATGACTATGTTTGCATGAACAGAAGACTCAAAATGTAACAGCAATGGCTTATACCCACATTTAAATATGATGGATCGATGTCATAACAGCAAAAGGTAATATCAAGATTTCTCAAACCTGGAGCTGTTAGTTTCATTTGATGCAGCATGGAAGCATCTGGAAGGTGCTGAAACTAACCCAGAAATACCCAGAAGGGTTTAGCAGCAGCTCATATCACCCTCTCAGCAATCGTTCTTCCTTCTAACGGTGTATTCAACCTGAGAACTTCAAAAAACGTCATCCCAGAATTCTCCTTCAGCAACCTGTCCTAGCACAGTAAGAAGAAAGTCATTTTTTAATATCAGCAAACACGTTTTTTTACATTTCACCCATATTTCATCAAAGAAATGATCATAGCTGCAGCATTTGCTTGAAGAAGAGGCGCCTAAGCCATCCACAAGAAGAAACGCCTTCAACTCAAATTAACAAACTCCCCAAAAAATCGATTTCAAGAGGAAATAAATGCCAACCCTGCAAAATGCGAGTTCCAGAATTGATTTCTTCCTTCCTTCAACGCCTTAATCAAAATCCAGCTAGGGATGATGTTCTCACATCCGAAACTGGAGCTCAAAGGGTTCCAAACCCTAGACCAAAGCTCGACCAAGTAGCCACGAGGATATCATGCTTTCAAAGAAGTGTGTTCCAAATATTGCTTTCACCATATATTATCTTCATGCTCGAAAGTGACTCCATTTCTTTTAATTCACATTCCTAAATAAAGTGACTTGTTTTTACAAAGTATGATTTTAAATATATCTTAGGTCACTTTTTCAACATCACATAAAGTGAATTTTATGAAGTCCACTTTAGAATAAATATTTCATCAAATCGTTTTTGACCCTTTTTACTTAGTCACTTTATATGGAGATAATTTAATTAATTATTTAATATCACATTAAAAGAGTAATGTTGAACCCATGTGATAATTAAACAATTAAATAAATGATTCCCCTTGTCTTTGACACTTTCCCTTGGGAATTAGAAAGGCAAGGTGACATCCTGCTTAGCTAGCGAGAAGGGGACATTATAGGTTTATTGAAATATGGTATTACCTAACTTATGGTGAATGCTCAAGTCACTTGAATAAGCAACAGAAGGGAACACTAAAGTTGAAAGCGTAGAATTATGTGATTATGAATAACGTTTTGTACAAGCGGGGGCTTGACGGAACATTTTTGTTGTGCATCACCAAAGACCAACAATGGCATTTGTTGAAAGCTTTTCACAGTCAAGCATGTGGTGGCCACTTTTCTTCAAAGGTGAGAGCTTTCAAAATCTTGCGAGCACAGTTGTTTTGGCCGACCATGTTCCGCGATGCTTATGAATGTGTGCACAAATGTCAGTTGTGTCAACAATTCGTTGGCAAGACGGACTTGGCAGCCACTCCTCTCAGGCCACTTGTTATAGGCGCTCCCTTTCAACAGTGAGGTCTGGATTTTGTTGGTCTAATCAACCCACATTCTAGTGAGGGGCATATTTGTGTCCTCACAGCCACAGATTATTTCACTGAATGGGTTGAAGTTATTCTACCAAGCGGGCGACCTCTGAAGTCGTGTGTGACTTCTTGAAGGAAAATATTGTTACGTGCTTTGAGCTTCCTCGCAAAATTGTGATAGATAATACAACATGTTTCTCATCCGAGGAACTACTAGAGTTCTATTTTGATCACAGCATCACTTTATCACATTCATCAGATTATTACCCCTAGGGTAATGGATAGGTCGAGTCATCAAACAAGAACATAGTCATAATCATATGCAAGTCAGTTGATTCTAGTCAACGAACTTGGCATAAGAAACTATATGACACTCTTTGGGCAGATAGAATATTGGTACTTCACCCTTCATCCTCATGTATGGTAGGGAGGCAATGATACCTATCATGCAACAGTTGTCCACTTTGCAGCTAGCATCCGCTATAGAGGATGGGGAGTTCACAGATCCTATTGAAAAGCGTATCTTGTACCTGACTAAGCTTCAAGAAGAAAGGGTGGAAGTGGTAGAAAAAATCACTTAGCATCAAGAGCAAGTGAAGAAATTTTTTGATAAAGCTTGCCAACAAGATTTGAGGTTGGAGATTGAAATATTCCGAGCCAAATTTTTTCAAATTTTCAATTACAATAAGCAGAGCAATACACAGTCGTTAGGGTTAGCTCTAAACCAAAACGATGCTAAAGCAACTCTAACCAGAATGTACACCAGGATCCCGATGTGGGCAAGGTGTGAGCATTGGTCAGAGGATATGCAATCGGAAACAAAGCTGGAAGGAACTCTAACCAAGAATGGCGCCAAGTGATGGCGAGCATATGGTCAGAGGATCTTAATGGAAATACTAATACAAGAACTCTAACCAAGAAATGCATCGACAAACAACGAGCATGTGGTCAGAGGATCCCTACCATCTAATATGCTAAAAGCAAACTCAACACCAAGTATGTGCTACCCAATTCCAGTATGGAAATGAGGCGACCATATGGCGGAGATAAAAAGAATTACAAAGCAACTTCAAAATGTAATCATTACAAAACATAATAAGCAAGATTAGAGAAATGCTAACAATACTACTGTTCAGCTTACAACATGATAGATAATGCCTTGCCATGAACGTGAATCAAGAGTTAAATAGAGCTGCAACAATATATTGAATTTCTTTCACTGAATAATAAAGCTTAGATCAAAAACTCCACTATGAGACCAACTTGACAATCTGATTTATGGCAGTCCTGTTTTCCACATGCATGAACAGCAGCCCTGAAACTCACAATTTTACTCACAACTCACTCCAAACTCACTCAAATCTCACAAGACAAAATGCAATATGATCCTAAGATGATGGCGCCCAAGATTGGAACACAAAACTGACCCAAAAGTTCCTATTTATTTTATGCACGAATTCCAAGACAAAACCAAATGGTACGGCCCAGCAAGAGGGCGATTTGACTTTAAAAATTCAATGCTTCACTAAAAATTTTGAAACTTAAGGAAAAGGGTCGCCCCTCACAGACAAAGAGATCTAAACAACGCCCAGAATGATTCTTTTTGTATTTTTTGACTTATGAATAAAAATAACAATTTGCTGTAATGAATATGCAATTCCAGAATTTCACTAATATGCATAAAACTGAATTACAAAGCCACACAATGACTACAATGCAGAAATCCCACTACAAATCACTCAAACTACCCTGTCTCACCACTAGTCGCTATCTCTCAAGCAAGAAGCAATGCCAAGCTAGGAGGCTTACATTCCTCGAAGCAATCCCAAAGCCAATCCGACAGCATAACATTCCTGTAGACAAAAGATAATCCAAATGAGAACCAATGGCTTCCTTTTATAATTTCCGGAGGACCCTTCTCGAAACCCTAATCTTCTTTTTTGAACCAAACCCTAATCCTCCAATAGGTGGCGTTCCACTTTCCCAAGCAAAACTTTGACTTTAAATATCGCTTTATCTCTTCCTCGAAGTTGGCGTCCAATTTATGCTTGGATTAATCTTTCTATAAGAAATATAATTAATTCCTTCAATGAAGCGCCCACCCATAAAGAACATTTTTAAAAACAACTTAAAGAGAAGTAGCTAGGCCAAGGGGGGGCCCAATGTTAAAATATAACCTTACATAGCATTATTTAAATAAAATGAACTTCTCTTCTTGCAAAATGCACCCCTAGGCCAAGTTTGGTCAAATCTTTGAACTGACTGAAGATGGAAATCATCTGAACTGAAGACTGCATGAACACTGCCAAAAATAGAATTTACTAAAAATAGTAAATTCGAGAAGGTGCTCAGAATGCCAAAAAAATCACATCACCGTGAAGCTTACTGAAAACCCAGAAGGAAACCATAGTTCAATCACCACTTCGCGAGCAATAGCAACCTCCAAGCATGACACCCTAATTTAACCACCCGAGTAGCCTACGGGTCTCCAAAATAGGCCAACGGTCAATTGGAAAGATCATGCTCGAGAAGGGGACATTACAGTCCGCCCTCCCCAAAATTGCTTGTCCTCAAGCAATCGCAAACCTGGATGCTGCAGAATCTCATCATTCTCCCAAGTTGCATCCTCCATAGGCAAGTTTTTCCACTTCACCAAGTATTCTCTGATTGTTCTTTTTCTCAAAGAACGCTCTCTAGAATCAAGAATCTCCTCCGGAATTAAAACCGTCCTTCATCCAAAGGTGGTAACTGTGATGAAGCAACAACATTGTGTCCAAGTGCCTTCTTGAGGCGAGACACGTGGAAGACATTGTGTACCCTGCTATTCGAAGGTAGCTCCAACTCATAAGCTACTGCTCCCACCTTTCTGATAACTTTGAACGGCCCATAGAAATGAGGTTTGAACTTTTCAGCTCCACTCTTCTTGAGAGTAGACTGTCTGTAAGGCTGTAGTCGGAGATAAACCATATCTCCAACCTCAAAAGAGCGCTCAACACGTCGCTGATCAGCATACATCTTCTGTTGATTCTGTGCATTCTGAAGATTGTTCTTCAATGATTTCATGATATCTTGACTCTGCTGCAACAACTCCTTGGCTTGAGGGGCTTTTCTATCACCAAACACCAAATCAACAAAGCTAGGAGCTTCATAACCATAAAGAGCCAAGAAAGGTGACATCCTTATTGGCATGTGAAAAGAAGAATTATAATAGTACTCGCCTATGTGAAGCCATTTCACCCATGCTTTTTGTTGTTCTGAAACATAGTTCCTCAAATAACCTTCCAACCATTTGTTCACTATCTCTATTTGTCCGTCGGTTTGAGGGTGATAACTAGTGCTAGGAGTAAGCACTGTACCACTCATTCTAAAGACCTCTTGCCAAAAAGTGTTTAGGAACTTGCTATCCCTATCACTCACAATGTTTTTTGGCAAACTATGTAATCTGAACACCTCATGAAAAAATAGATTTGCAACTTGAGTTGCTGAAAAAGAGCTAGTAATAGCAAAGAAATGAGCAAATTTTGTCAACCTATCCACTACAACATAGATACAGTCCTTCCCTTGGACCTTGGGCAACCCCATGATGAAGTCCATCGATATGCTTTCCCATTTTTTATTGGGAATAGGGAGAGGTTGCAGCAGACTAGCTGGTAGAGTATGCTCATTCTTGTTCATTTGACAAGTGGGACACTCCTGAATGTAGCGTTGAACTTCCCCTTTCAACCCTTTCCAAGAAAATCTTTCCCGGATCTGCCTATATGTCTTAAAGAATCCTTGATGACCAGCAAGCGGAATGTCATGAAATGTCAACAAAATCTTCTTTTTGAGCTTAGAATCAGCCACCAAAAAGATTCTACCCTTATAGTGTATCAGCCCTTCAATCACCTTGTACCTTTCATCATGAAAAGTACCCTCAATGATGCTGGTTGCAAACTGATTTTTGGCATAATCAATAAGCAACATGTCCTTCCAATCAGCAGTAAGCTCACACAATGAGCTCAAATGGGGTCTCCTAGATAGAGCATCAGCCACAATGTTATTTTATCCTTTGACATACTCAATGTCAAAATCGTAAGCTTGAAATTTACTCACCCATTTTTGTTGCCTCTCGTTCAGATCCTTCTGATGCATGAAGTGTTTGAGACTATTGTGATCAGTCTTGACCACGAACTTGTTTCCCACCAAATATTGTCTGAACTTATCTAATGCATGCATAATGGCAAGCATTTCCTTGTCATAGATAGAGTAGGTCCTCTCAACACCTCTTAGTTTTCTGCTCTCAAACACAATGGGATGTTTGTCTTGCATCAAAACAGCCCCAACTCCTTCACCGGATGCATCACATTGTAACTCGAAAGGCTTGGAAAAATCTGGAATGGCCAGGAACGGACAAGAGCTTATGATCCCCTTCAACTTATGAAAAACAGTTTGAGCCTTTTCTGACCAACAAAAAGCCCCTTTTTTCGTGAGATCAGTAAGAGGAGCAACATTCTGTGAGTAGCCTTTCACAAATCATTTGTAAAATCCACAAAGACCCAAGAACCCTTTCAATTGAGTCAAATTCTCAGGAGGTGGCCAATCAACAACTACCTTGATCTTTTCAGGATCAACCTTCACTCCCTCAGCACTGATTATGTGACCAAGGTAAAGTAGCTCCTTCATTCCAAATTCACATTTGGATTCTTTGGCAAACAAGCTTTCTGATTCTAAAATGCTAAGCACTTCCTCCAAGTGCTTGAGATGTTCTTCCCAAGTCTTGCTGAAAATCAAAATGTCATCAAAGAATATCAACACAAACCTCTTTAACTGCTTTTGGAAGAATTTGTTCATACAAGACTGGAAGGTAGTAGGAACATTAGTCAGCCCAAATGGCATGACTAGTAACTCAAAGTGACCATAGTGACATCTAAAAGCTGTCTTCTCAACATCAGATCCTCTCATCCGAATCTGGTGGTAGCCCGATCTCAAATAGATCTTTGAAAAGAACTTGGCTCCATGTAGCTCATCAATGAGCTCATCTATCCTCGGAATGGGGTATAGGTTTTTTATGGTGCTTTGATTCAAAGCACGATAGTCCACACACATGCGCATGGTACCATCCTTCTTCTTCACAAGAACAACTGCTGAAGCAAAGGGGCTCTTGCTTGGACGAATGAAGCCCATCTTCTAGAGTTCCTGAATGTTTTTCTCAATCTCATCCTTCTGCTTCTTAGGGTATCGATATGGAGTTGTAATAACTGGTTTAGCTCCTTCCTTGAGCTCTATGATATGCTCTAAACCCCATTCAGGTGGTGGTCCAGGAGGTAAATTAGCAAATACCTTGCTCTTCTTTGTGAGTAAAGACTGAATATCAGGAGGATAGTCTCCCTTAGTTTCAACCAGACTAGCAGGAAGAATCATACATTCTGCAGCCCACTCAGCTTGATCATGACGAATCAACCTTGCCATTCTCTTGAATGACACAACCCGAAGACCCCCATTGGACATTCCTCTTAGTACTACCCTCTTCCCATCGGATTGAAACTTGAGCTCCATAGTTTGCAGATTTAAGGAGATCCCTCCAAGTGAACGCAGCCATTGAATGCCTAGAACGACATCCATATCTCCAATGTTGACTACATAGAAGTCGTCCTTGACTTCATAGTTTCTCAATTGCATAGTCATGTTTGAGATCTTCTTGGTGCATGAGATGTGGAACCCATCAGCAACCATGACCTTGAAGCCTTCAAACTCTTCTGTTTGCAGCCCCTTCTTTGCCACCACAACTTCATCAATGAAGTTATGTGTTGCCCCGGTGTCAATCAAAGCAACTATTCGCTGCCCCTTAATCATCCTTCGAACCTTGAAAGATTCATTCCTTTGAAAGCTCGAAAGTTGAGCCAAAATACCTCCACTTTCCTTTTCATCTTCGGACTCTTCTGGAGCTCTTTCCACTTCACTATCATCAAAATCAGACTGCTGGTCTGAAAAATCAGAATTACTTTCACCAGCGGAATAGTACTCAATCTGATGAAATTTGACTCCCTTTGGGCAAACATGATCTTGAGACCATTTTTCTCTACACCGGAAACATAACCCCTTTCTTCTGAGTTCGTTCAGTGTCTCTGGATCCAATCTTGTGACATGAGGATTATGTTGTTTGAACTCCTTATGCTGAGGTATTAAATGAGGTCTTTGATGAGGTCTTTTTCCTTTATCCCTTTTGTGAAAGGATGGCTTGGATTGAAACTTTGCCTTAGGAGCAACCCACTCCATGTTTTTTGCTTTCTTCATGGCCTCTTGTAGGGAGGGTGGATCAAAAGCTTTAATCCAACCCTTGAGTGGCTCCATCAATCCTTCACTGAATAGGATCACCAAACGCCTCTCAGTGATTCCTGTGACCTTGACTGAGAGTCTCTGAAACTCAACTATGTATGGATCAACTGTGCCATATTGCCTAAGCTATGCCAATTCTCTGAAATGTATTTCAGAATCTTTTTTCTCAAATCTCTCGATGAGCCTATTGGTGAATTCATCATAGGTAGTGATAGACCGATTACCCAAGGTGACTAGGCCATGGTACCACCACTCATGCGCCACCCCATCTAGGTGTAGCGTAGCGAACATAATCGCCTCTTCTTCCACCATGGGTCTAAGAGCTAGATAATTATCTAACTTCTGTATCCAAGCTCTGGCTGAGCTATTGTCACTCCCATCAAAATGTGGAAGCATGACCTTGTTGACAGCTTGCTGCAAATCCCCTTGTATTGTTGTTTTTCTTTGTTCATAATGTCTTCCTTGTCCTCTATTCTTCCTTTTATGATCCATAAAATCATTGTAAGACATATTTGTTGATGTGTTTTTCGTGACCGCACCAATGCAGAATAAAGTCGCCAACGGCTCCCCTATCCTCTCTTGATCAAAGTATTCCGCATGCTAAGATTGCGAGAAAGTTCATGCGTTCAACTCCAAGGTTCTTTCAGTACGAATAGGCTCAGTTTGGCTCGATGTGATTTGCTGGTATTTCAAGGGGACTTACGGAATTGTTCGGTAGCGGAGAAAGGAATTCAAATGCTCGAAAGATTTGTCTATGAAGCGCGGGTTTCCTATTCTAACCGGAAAGTACTGAATTTAAAATGCAGGGTTTAGAGAGCTCTAATCTATTCTAAGTGTGGGATATGGAGCTCAACTTCAGCAAACTTCAACCAAACTTCGCTTTGCCTCACCTCGGACAGCTTCCATGGAGTCGGTGCAATCTTCAAGGGAGATGACTAAAGATGTTCAAACCACCATTTGATATGAAGATACCATCACAACGACGCATACCACCATTCAAACTGTGATTGAAGTTAGGCCCAAACATTTCTAGTTGACCACACAAGGCGCATTCACCATCAGCAAATACACTAGTGGTATGGATAGACGAAGTTGCTCAGATCAAACACCACATTCCACAACTAACAACTACTTGCATGGAATAAAAATTATACTACTTAGAACTATGCTACCATTTGAATCGGAAGGACGAAGAAACCTTGCTAGCTACTCACAACAAAGACGAAATTCACCATCAATGAAAAACTCTTTTATTGATAGAGTGTTCACAACAATTTCTTACAAAGTTTTCAAAGGGAAAACTTTCCCTCTTCTTCAAACTACACTATCAATCTATACTAAGTTACTCTAAGCTATCACCTAGTTGTCTCTCTACTCCGACTTCTACTCTAATCCTACTGTCTACTGAGTTACAAATGAGGGGGACTCCCCCTTTATATAGCTAGCCAAGTCCCAAAAGACAGCTAGGGTTACAATCAATAGAGTGGCTAGAATCGTGCCACCTCAGCCCTAACCCTAAAAACTGCCAGAATTGGGAGTGGTACATTAAATAAATCAAAGATTCCCACTCACTCTCAAAAATAACAAAGGCAATAAATGCCCACAATCAGTCTTCTAGAAGATTCCGTTTGTAGACGCGTTCGCACTGTCCTTGATCTTCTTTCTTGACGTTGCTCTTCAACTTCTTTGTCACTTGAGCTAACACTTAGCCAACTTCTTGCAACTTTTTCTTCTTTCATGTGAAACTTATAACTTTATCTTCCTCTAAAGGTTGTAATATCATCGTGCTTCACCACTTCAAGTCATCGTGCTCTAGCCTCGGCATCCCTCCTGCAAAACAAGCAAGGAGAAGAGAATTAGAACATTTCATAATATAAATTCAACTTACTTACCTGATTTTCACGTTCTAACTTCCAAGCGTACATCGCCTCTACTAGCCAACTTCTGCCTTCTTCATGATTCTTCATGCCTTAGCCAAATTTTCAACGCATTTTCCTCAAGGGCGCATCATCTTTGACAATATTAACTTCAACTACATCTTCAAGGAATTCATTTCACCTGCTGGAGTTCTGACAGCTTCGATTTTATTCATCTCTGGCTCAAGAAGACCATCCTCACGAAGAATTTGAGCAAATTCACCTAGGCAGTTCCTTTCAAATTCATCGTCCGAAGGATTTTACCTTAAAAACACATTTTCTTCACACTTGCCTTAGAAAATTTTCAAATTTCCCTTAGGAAAACTCATCAATCTAGTGCCCAACAAAAATCCTCATCCTGAAGGCCGCAACGAAGCATGGAAGACTTTAAAATCAACTCCTCATCGATAATCTTCAATACCCAGAAGAAAATTTCCTCCAGAACGCGTCGAACTCATGGGTGTACAACGAACGGGTTCATTTGATTTTCTTGAATTTTGAACCTTAGAAAATTATTTCCCTGTGAAATTTAAATCCGTTATCCACATATGTGAAAATTTCTTGTTGCTCTGACTTGAAAATATCTTTATATCAACCCTGTGGAGCTGGTAGTCACTGACTTCACTTCTAGCAACTCTGCTCACGCTTCAGGAAAATTCCATCACTTCTCCAGACTTAGGCATTTTTCTAAGGGAGAAAATATTTGCCTTAGAAAATATTTTAAATCATCTTGCATTCTGAGAATTTGCCTTAGAAAATTTTGATTCATTCGCCAGTGCTGGAAATTTTATCTTCATTTAGAAATTTTTTTTACTCATGCCTAGCACAATTTATTTCTCATTCGCCATTTGCATTTTACTTCACACTTGCAAGGCAATTTTATTTAAAATTCTAACGCCTTAGAAATACTTCATTTTTCTTCACTCAACATCTTAGGCGCATTTTGTGTCCGAAGGAAGATATTTATCTTGTGCTTAGAGGTCTTCATTTCCAACGCCTAGGCAACACATCCATCACCTTGCAATATTTTCTCACACATATCATCTTGGGCGCATTTCACTTGGAAGAAATTTGAAACCACGCCTTAGCATTTTATTTCTACACTTCACACACCTTAGGAAATTCTTCAACACCCACCACCTTATTTACCACCTCCATTCACCTTTTATCATCATAACTTGGGCCCATTTAGGCATGCAAGAGGGATGACCTTTCAACTTCTGTTTTTTGTCTTCACATAAGCTTGTTTGGGCGCATTTTGCCCCTTGAGGAGGATGAAGTTGCTTTGACTTTGCTTTGACCACTCACAACTTGGGCGCATTTCACCCCCTGAGAAGGATGAACTTGCAATTTGGGTGCATTTTGAAGGTGGTGGCGGATATCCAGACTTAGACAATTTTTTAGCTTTTTTCCTCTTCAAGTTGGGCGCATTTTGCTATGGCTGCAGGACAAGCTTCAGACTTAGAATTTTTTCTTCATTTTCACCAGTTTCCACGCCCTGCTATTTTTAGTAAGCCCTCTGAATTTGCATCTCTAAAGCTCAGAACGACTTGAAATTTTGCACACTGCATCCTCATAACCTTGTTGCCCTGTCGACACTGCCATTTTTAATCACCCTGCTATTTTTAGCCCATTTCTGAAGGTGGTTTACTATAAATAGTAACCTCTTGTTTCTGATAGCTCCACTGCTCCGATCGACTTGAAATTTGAATCAGGTGCTCCTCACCATGTGGCCTTACTGTCAATACTAATGCATGCACTTGATTTACTATTTTTAGCCAGTTTCCAAATTGACTTACTATAAATAGTAAGTGCTCCGTTTGACTTGAAATTTCACCAGCAGATAGCTTGAAGAATGCTGATCGCGGTGGTTTACACCGGTTTTTGAAAATTTTGACTTTTTATGCCTCTTTTTGGGTCCTGAAGCTGGAAACCCTAATTCGCTCTGCATGTGTATCAAAAGATCTATGTTTCTCTTCGTATACCGCAATCGGCTAGTGGTTCAACTGGGATGTGGCTGCCGAGACACACGCTAAAAATAGCAAGTTCCTTACTGAGTGATTATCTTCATTTGCATGTCATACCATCGCGAAGCTCTCGAAAAACCCATCAGGAATCACCCGACATGCAAAAGAAACCCTGACATGCAAACCCTAAAATAGCCTCGGAACGTTGAATTCTGAAAGTGGTCGTCCCGTTTTACATGTTATATCATCGCGAAGGTCTCGAAAACCCAGAAGGAATATGCCAACATGCAAAGAAAAACTCTGCATCTGAACCCTGAAATTCGTGCCGGAAGCCGGACTGCTAAAAATAGTAAGTTGTTTGTTTTAGCTCAAATTTAACCTGTGAGTAGCTTGATATTCTCTGAATGTCGTGACTGTCAGAATCTCAAAAAACGCTGACGAACTGACCTGAATTTCACACTTACTAAAAATAGTAAGTACCTCAGAATCTGATGAAAATCGCTGAAAGCCTGCTGGAAGCATACTGACAACAGTGTTAGTCTTTATTTTCAATTTATTCACTTTATTTGCCCTTGGACTGACTAGAAACGATGAAACCCTAATTTTTAGACTGAGCCAAATTCACGCTCAAGCTTGCAGACGGGAACGTCCCCAGAAGGACAGACAGTAGAAAAGAGAGACAACGACAAAACAAACCAAAATCAAGCCGAAAGACAGAAACGAAACAAAAATTAGGGGGTCCCCATTTGCAATGGGGCGATGTGTGAAAAAAACATCACAACAATATCCATCTTAATTTCATTAGGTAGAGAATCATACTCAGCACGACCGAGTCTCAACTGTTCAACAAATGAAGTATTTTCTTCTGGATCAGGTTGAGTATTTACTGGTGCCAAGAAGGTGGGTTTGAATGGTCTGGAAGAGATGTATGTGTTGTTTGAAGCAGGCTGA
Source organism: Sequoia sempervirens (assembly GCA_007258455.2). NCBI lineage: Eukaryota > Viridiplantae > Streptophyta > Pinopsida > Cupressales > Cupressaceae > Sequoia > Sequoia sempervirens. The sequence goes on from VDFB02105785.1 coordinate 560,059,561, forward strand.
GCAACATGTCCATCATGCTGGTTGGTGGCACTATGTTCTCCTCTATGTCCTGAATCGCTTTGTGGAATCATATTCTAACCCACTTTCCCCATCATGAGAGATACCATATCCATTAACGCATCCATCTTCCTTTCAAATCTCTGCCTGGGACTTATCGATCATTCTCTTCCTTCCCACTATCTTCTCTGTTACCACCCGATGTCCTCTCATGATCCCCCATTTCTATTTCCTGAGAAGACTCCCAATGAGCCCTCAAAACCTCTGATGTTGTCTGACCTTCAGGAGCGTGATGCCACTGAAACTGATTTGCAGCCTTCTTGTCTTCCCTTCCTATGTATCTCTTTTCTCTGTCACTCATAGACGGTTTATTTCATAGGATGGCAAGATACGTGGCTCTGATACCACTAAAATATTCCGAGCCAATTTTTTTCAAATTTTCAATTACAATAAGCAGAGCAATACACGGTTGTTAGGGTTAGCTCTAAACCAAAATGATGTTGAAGCAACTCTAACCAGAATGTACACCAGGATCCTGATGTGGGCAAGGTGTGAGCATTGGTCAGAGGATCTGAATGCAGAAACAAAGCTGGAAGGAACTCTAACCAAGAATGGCGCCAAGTGATGGCGAGCATATGGTCAGAGGATCTTAATGGAAATACTGATACAAGAACTCTAACCAAGAAATGCGTAGGCGAACGACGAGCATGTGGTCAGAGGATCCCTACCATCTAATATGCTAAAAGCAAACTCAACACCAAGTATGTGCTACCCAATTCCAATATGGAAATGAGGCGACCATATGGCGGAGATAAAAATAATTACAAAGCAACTTCAGAATGTAAAGTAATCATTACAAAACATAATAAGCAAGATTAGAGAAATGCTGAAAGTACTACTGTTCAGCTTACAATGATAGAGAATTCCTTGCTATGAACGTGAATCAAGAGTCAAATAGAGCTGCAACAATATATTGAATTTCCTTCACTGAATAATAAAGCTTAGATCAGAAACTCCACTATGAGACCAACTTGACAATCTGATTTATGACAGTCCTGTTTTCCACATGCATGAACAGCAGCCCTGAAACTCACAATTTTACTCACAACTCACTCCAAACTCACTCAAATCTCACGAGACAAAATGCAATATGATCCTAAGATGATGGCGCCCAATATTGGAACACAAAATTGACCCAAAAGTTCCTATTTATTTTATGCACGAATTCCAAGACAAAACCAGATGGTACAGCCCAGCAAGAGGGCGATTTGACTTTAAAAATTCAATGCTTCACTAAAAATTTTGAAACTTAAGGAAAAGGGTCGCCCCTCACAGACAAAGAGATCTAAACAACGCCCAGAATGATTCTTTTTGTATTTTTTGACTTATGAATAAAAATAACAATCTGCTGTAATGAATATGCAATTCCAGAATTTCACTAATATGCATAAAACTAAATTACAAAGCCACACAATGACTACAATGCAGAAATCCCACTACAAATCACTCAAACTACCCTGTCTCACCACTAGTCGCTATCTCTCAAGCGAGAAGCAATGCCAAGCTAGGAGGCTTACATTCCTCGAAGCAATCCCAAAGCTAATCCGACAGCATAACATTCCTGTAGACAAAAGATAATCCAAATAAGAACCAATGGCTTCCTTTTATAATTTCCGGAGGACCCTTCTCGAAACCCTAATCTTCTTTTTTGAACCAAACCCTAATCCTCCAATAGGTGGCGTCCCACTTTCCCAAGCAAAACTTTGACTTTTAATATCACTTTATCTCTTCCTTGAAGTTGGCGTCCAATTTATGCTTGGATTAATCTTTCTATAAGAAATATAATTAATTCCTTCAATGAAGCGCCCACCCATAAAGAACATCTTTAAAAACAACTTAAAGAGAAGTAGCTAGGCCAAGGGGGGGCCCAATGTTAAAATATAACCTTTCATAGCACTATTTAAATAAAATGAACTTATCTTCTCGCAAAATGCACCCCTAAGCCAAGTTTGGTCAAATCTCTGAACTGACTGAAGATGGAAATCATCTGAACTGAAGACTGCATGAACACTGCCAAAAATAGAATTAACTAAAAATAGTAAATTCGAGAAGGTGCTCGGAATGCCAAAAAAATCACATCACCGCGAAGCTTACTGAAAACCCAGAAGGAAACCGTAGTTCAATCACCACTTCGCGAGCAACAACAACCTCCAAGCATGAAACCCTAATTTAACCGCCTGAGTAGCCTACGGGTCTCCAAAATAGGCCAACGGTCAACTGGAAAGATCATGCTCGAGAAGGGGACATTACAGAGATCAAGTCCTATTGTGGGATAAGAGACATGAGCCCAAGGGAATGCACGAAAAATTTGATTCCTTGTGGTTGGGGCCCAATACCTAAAGTACTTCATCCCTTCAAGGGTGGAGTAAATAATTTCTAAAAAATATTTCTATAAATAATTTTCCTTTTTGTTTTCATGATGTGTTTCCCCTTTTTCGTTATGTTGTGTTTCCCCTTTCCGTAACAATTCCGTCATGTTTTAGGTGATTAGGCGTCTTGTTTTAGGTGATTTCTGGGAAGTCCAACTATTAGGTGATTTTAGGAAGTCCTATCATAGGTGACTTCGGGAAAGTTTTGCAAATAGGTGATTAGGAAATGTTCCTGACATCGATGCCCAATGGATAATGCACTGGTCTATGCTCAAAACTCCAGAGATTCTTTGGTTCTCCTATGCTGTAAGTATCTGCCATGGTCCCAAAACAAAGCCAAATGTTGTACCCCAAATTAAAATTTCTGCTACAATTAGGCATTTTGCAGAAATGGTCAAAAGTCTTGTCAAATTTGTCAAAATTGGGGTTTACATGTCTTGCATGAGGATTCAAAACTCAAAATCTCCAAAATCTGACAATTTGGGTCTGCTCAAAGCAATGGAGTCTACAAAACCCAGATCTTAGTTTTTAGGCCCTAAATTTTAGGAAAAACTTCTAAAAATAGAACTTTTTCTAGGTTTTTTTGGGTTTCTTTCAAAATAGATGATGGCAAAATTTTCTACAAATAGAAAATTTCTAAAAATATAAAGTTTGGCTTCTATGGTTCAAACTGACTTTGATAGGTCGAAAATACTTCCTCATTAGGCTAGTGCAGTCAGAATCGTCAAAAGATTAGTTTTTCCCTAGTGGGTCTATTCTGTTTTTAAGAAGCTATTCAGGAGTTCTGAGGCCATTAATGGAGGTCAGTCAATTTCCAGGTGTCAAATTCAAACATTCAAGCATTGAACAGAAGATGATAAACGATGGGCGTGCATGCAGAATGAAGAATGGAAGAAAGAGGTTGTGAAAGTTGAAAAATGCCAAATTTTGACCAAGTCTGGAAGCTTTAGGTGCCCCAGCACAGTCTAGGCACCCAAACACTCATGCCTTAGAAAAATTCTCATCTTCAACAAGCAAGGCAAAGGAAAGCACGTCAAACGAAGGAGTTTGTTGAAATTTACAAAATAAAAACTACCTGCCAGCCATGGGCGCCCCAGAGGAAGATAGGCCGCCCAATTTTTCAACATATCAAATGATGAAATTAAGGTTTGTGCTCCCAAACAATCTTGCTCAGAATCTTCTCAACTACATAGTGAGTACAGCAACGCAATCATCAGATCACCCAGTCAACCTGAATCTCAGATTGATCGAAGGAGTTTTAACAAAGTGGCGAAATGCAAACCATGAAAATAACATAAAATATTCTAAGTCTGGAAACTCTAGGCACCCCAAGTGGCCAAGGGCACCCAGCCTTTTGGAGTACCTAATCTAGCAATTAGGGTTTGCAAATGTGCTCAATCTTTGCAGGATTTTTCCAGCTTCGTAGTGGATGTCTTCGTCAGATCATCAAATTTGTTAATCACTGGCAAATCCAGATCAAATTGAAGGTATGACATGAAGGTTCAACTCTAAAAGTTGAAAATCAAGCAAAAATAGTTAATTCTGGTAATGGTGGGTTGAAATATCCTAACCAATTTTTTCGATAGTTTTACACAATATAAACCAGCACTAGCCAACTTGATTAGCGTTATGTAATGTCCTCTTCTCAAGCATGACTTCTTCTGTTGACCGTTGGCCTATTCTGGAGACCCGTAGGCTTCTCGATGGTGAAATTAGGGTTTCTTGGTTGGTGGTTTCTTGTGCTCACAGATTGGTGATTGAACTGCGGATTCCTTCTGGGTTTTTTGTGAGTTTTTCGGTATTGTGTTCTTTCTGGCATTCTGAGCACTTTCATGAATTTACTATTTTTAGTAAATTCTATTTCTGGCAGTGGTCCTGTTGGGTTCGACACGATTGGCCTTCTACTTCAGTATGTTCAGTTGGATTGCTCAACTTTGGCTTTGGGGCACGTTTGGAGAGATAAGTTGAATTATTTTAATAAAGTCACATTCTAATGTTATATTTTGCTGTTGACCCCCCCTTAGCCTAGTGATTGAACTTATGTTGTTTTTAAAAGAGGGTCTTTGAGGGGTGGCGCTTCATGGAGTCATTTTATTATATTCTTAAGTCCAAAAATCAATGTTTGAAAAGGACGCCATCTTGAGGAGAAAATCATTTTAAATTAAAAAGTCAAATTGCTTTGAAAAAAGGTACGCCATCCTTGGAGGGAAAAGGAGTTACTTTAAATTTGAAAAGCAGGGTTTCTAGAAGCTTCTGGTGAGCCTTCACAAAGTTATAAAAGGAGGTCTTGGTCTTCATTTGTATCATCCAACATCTTGAGTAAAGTTATGCTGCCGAAATGGTGAGAGGATTGCTTCGAGGAATGAATGCCTCCTAGCTAGGCTCAACTTCGTGCTTGTGAGACAGCACCTAGTGGAGAGGTTTGTTTGTTTTGAGAGAATTTTGTAGCGAGGATTGCTTTGTTGCCAGTTAATGCATTTGTAGTTCAGTTATTTGCATTTTCATGTTATTTTCTGGAGTTGTTGAGGACATAGCTGATTGAAGTTTTCATTCATATTTCAAAAATACAAAAAAAATCATTCTGGGTGTTGTTTATTTCTTCTTGTCTAGGGTGGGCGCCCCTTTCCACCAATTTGCAGATTTTATTTTGAAGAACTTGAATTTATCTAAGGAAGTCGCCCCTCTTGCTGGGCCGTACCATTCTGTTTGCATTGGGATTTGTGTAGGAAATAAATACGGGGTATTTGAGTTGTTAGAGGTCTCCTATCTTGGTCGCCACACTTCTTAGAGTTTCCAGCTTTTGATTTCACTTCATTTGGGTGGGTATTGGGTGAGATATGAGCATTTCATTGAAGAATTAGAGAGCAGGTCTGATATTCATGTTGCTGGTCTGTCATATCAGACTTTGGAAAATTGTGTATGAGTGAAGGGTGGGTGTTAGAACTTCACAATTGATCTATTGGATGACATCCTTACTATTGTAGCTCTATGAGATTCTCTAATTCTTGATCTTGCAGGCATTCTTCAACATATTGTAAGCTGAACAGTAGTACTGTCAGCATCTTTCTTATTCTTGCAATTTCAATGTTTGTAACTGCCCACTGAATAAGTGGAAGAGGCTGGCTTGCCGCCTGTTTACTTAATTTGCATTGTAATTTCATAAGTCTCCGCCATATGGTCGCCTCTTATCCATCATGGATTGAGTAGCACATACTTGGTGTTGAGTTAATTTTCAGTATTGCAATAGATAGAGATCCTCTGACCATATGCTCGTCGTTCGCCAACGCATTTCTTGGTTAGAGTTCTTGTTTCAGCATTTCCTTTAAGATCCTCTGACCAATGCTCACACCTTGCCAACATCGGGATCCTGGTGTACATTCTGGTTAGAGTTGCTTTCAGCATCGTTTTGGTTTATGAGCTAACCTTAACGGGTGCTTGTTAATTGTAACTTGCATTTGAAAATCGAAAAAAATTTGGCTCGGTATGTAATGTCCCCTTCTCAACCCTGATCTTTCTAGTGACCATTGGCCTTTTCCTTGGGAACCCGAAGGCTAGTCGGAAGACAAATTAGGGTTTCCTATTTTTGAGGTCATTGCTCAGAGTTGATGGATTCAATGGAGGATCCTTTATGGGTTTTCAGAGAGCTTCGCAGTGGTGTGTTCATCTCGGCATTCTGAGCATTTTCCGGAATTTACTATTTTTAGTAAATTCTATTTTTAGCAGCTTTCCAGTTGAGTTGAGCTCGGTTGACTTCCTGCTTCAGTTTGGTCAGATGTTTTGCTCAGTATTGGCTTCAGGGCACATTCGGAAGGATAAGTTAAGTCATTTAATTAAAAAGTCACGTTTTAATTATTATATTTTAACGTTGACCCTTGGCCTAGAGTTAATGACTTAAGGTTGTTTTAAAAAGGTGATCTTTTGAGGGTGGCGCCTCATTAAGGAATATTTTAATTATTACTAAAGTCTGAGCAAGCTTTGTTGGGCGCATTTATTAAAGTATGATATTTATTTAAAATATCAAATCTAAAGCTTTGAAGGAAAAGTACGCCCATCCTTGAGGAGATTGGGTTTTGACCTAAAAGCGGATTTTAGGGTTTTGAGAAGTCAACTGGAGAATTATAAAAAGGAGTCTCGTGCATCATTTCTGCATCTTTGGACGACTATACTGTTATGCTGCCGGATTGGCTCTGGGACTGCTTCGAGGAATGAAGGCCTCCTAGCTTGGGCATCACTTCGTGTTTGGGAGACAACATCTAGTGGTGAATTCATCGTACTGTGAGTGCATTTAGTTTGAGCATTGTGTTTAGCTTCGTGCATTGTTAAATCTGTTTTGGGCATTTTAGTGTTTCAGCATTTTAGCATCATTTAATACAGCAGATTGCATGTTTTATTCATATCTTGAAAAATACAAAAAATATTCTTCTGGGTATCGTCTCATTCTCTGTATTTGGCAAGGGCGAATATATTCTCCAGTTTCTGGAATTTTTAGTGCTTGCATTATTTTTAAAAAGAAAATCGCCTTTTTCAGCAAGGCCGTACCATTTAGCATTCTTGGGATTTGTGCATTTCTTATTAGTTGCATTTGGAGTCGGGGTTAAGTTTCTAGATTGAGCGCCATTGTCATATTAGTCTTATGCATCTTAGTTTGAGCAGTTTGAGTGAGTTATAAGGGAGATACGAGCATTTGAATCAATTCATAGGCTGCTGGTTTAAATTACAAAAATGCAGATTTGATGAAAACAGGAAATCAGAACTATTAATTACAATCTTTGTGCCGATTTGATGTGGCTTCGTGAATTCAGCTAAGAGAGATCTTATTGCATTGTAATGATTCATATTTTCAGCTCTAACATTTTGACAGGCGTATGATAACAAATTGTAAACTGGCCAGTAGTACTGGCAGTCATTCTTAAGCTTGTTAATTTGACTTGTAATGCTCAATTTCATTTGAAGTTTGTAATAGATAGATCTCCGCCCTATGGTAGCTACTTTCCCATCTTGGGTCAGCAAGCACATTCTGGGTGTCGAGTAATTTCATCTTTCAGCATTTCTTTCTAGCATTGCTTTTGTATTTCACTCCGTCATATGGTCGCCCCTCACTCCGTATTGGATTGGGTAGCACATACTTGACGTTGAGTTCTTTCCTGCAATTAGAACAGAAGACCCTCTGACCAATGCTCGCCATCATCGGCGCCATTCTGGTTAGAGTTGCTTTCTTGCACGTTTTGGTTTTCTCCTCTAACCTTAATGGGTGCACTGCTTTGTAATCTGTTAATTGAAAAACGAAAAAAAATTGGCTCGGAATATTTCACGGTATATTTCAGTGGTATCAAAGCCATGCATCCTGCCATTCTGTGAAAACAGTCTTCTATGAGTGACAGAGAGCAGAGGTACTTGGCAAGGGTATACAAGAGGGATACCATTCAGAAACAATTATATAAGGTTCCAGAAGGTCAGACAGTATCAGAGGTTTTGAGGGCTAATTGGGAGCCTTCTCAGGAAACAGAAATGGGGGATAATGAAAGGACTTTAGGGGGCAATGAAAGAAGTTCCGACAACAAAGGTGACAGTGGGAAAGGTATAAAACATTCGGCCAATCTAGGTCAAGGGTTCGATAAGAAGATGGATGCTTTGTTAGATATGGTTTCTCTCATGTTGGGGAGATTGGGTCAGAATACTCCACAGAACAATACAGGGCATGCCAGTGAACATAGTGCTTCCAACCAGCATAATGGACATGTTGTCCAACCTTCAGCAAGCAGCACATACATCTCTGCTAGACCATTCAAACCCACGTTTTTGGCACCAGCAAACCCACATCCTGATCCCGAAGAAAATGCTTCAACTTTGGAGCAGCTGAGGATAGGCCGTATTGAATATGAAACTCTTCCTGATGAAGTCAAACTAGACATGTCCTTCAATGATTACATGGAGTTTAGGAGGAAGAATAGAGGAAAAGGGAGAAATTATGAACAAAGGAGAACACCAGTACAAGGAGACTTGTATCAAGCTATCAACAAGGTTATGCTTCCCCACTTTGATGGAAGTGATAATAGTTCTGCTCAAGCTTGGATACAAAAGCTAGACAACTATCTGGCTCTTAGACCAATGGCTGAAGAAGAAGCGATTAGGTTCGCTACGCTACACCTAGATGGGGTGGCGCATGAGTGGTGGTACCATGGCCTAGTCACCTTAGGTCATGGGTCTATTACTACCTATGAGTTCACCAATAGACTCATTGAGAGATTCGAGAAGGACCCAGAAGTGCATTTCAGGGAGTTGGCACAGTTGAGGCAGTATGGCACTGTTGATGCCTACATAGCTGAGTTTCAAAGACTTTCAGTAATGGTCACTGGAATCACGGAGAGAAGATTAGTGATCCTATTCAGAGAAGGATTGATGGAGCCACTCAAGGGTTGGATTAAAGCTTTTGATCCACCCTCCCTACAGGAGGCAATGAAGAAAGCAAGAAACATGGAGTGGGCTGTTCCCAAAGCAAAGTTCCATTCCAAGCCATCATTTCACAAAGGAGATAGAGGGAAAAAGCCTCATCAAAGACCTCACCATAAGGAGTTCAAACAGCAGAAACCTCATGGCAAAAGATTGGATCCATAGACTATCAATGAACTCCGAAGAAAGGGGTTATGTTTCTGTTGTTGGGAAAAATGGTCCCAAGATCATGTTTGCCCAAAAGGAGCCAAAATTCATCAAATTGAATTCTATACAGCTGAAGAAAGCAATTCTGATTTTTCTGATCAGCAAACTGATTTTGAGGACAGCGAAGAAGAAAGAGCTCCAGAAGAGTCCGAAAGCGAAAAGGGAAGTGGAGGTACATTGGCTCAACTTTCGAGCTTTCAAAAGAATGAGTCCTTCAAAGTTCGAGGGATGATCAAAGGGAAGCATATAGTTGCTCTAATTGACACTGGGGCAACACATAATTTCATAGACGAAGTTGTGGTGGCAAAGAAAGGGATGCAAACAGAAGATTTTGAAGGTTTCAGAGTTATGGTTGCTGATGGGTTTCACATCTCATGCACCAAGAAGATTCCAAACATGTCCATGCAATTGGGCAATTACGAAGTCAAGGATGACTTCTATGTGGTTAATATTGGAGATACGAATGTCGTCCTTGGCATTCAGTGGTTGCGATCTCTTGGAGAGATCTCTTTAAATCTGCAAACCATGGAACTCAAATTTCAATCCGATGGAAAGAAGGTGGTGTTAAGAGGAATGTCAAATGGTGGTCCTTGGATTGTGTCATTCAAGAGAATGGCAAGGCTGAGACGTCATGACCAAGTGGAGTGGGCTGCGGAGTGTATGATTCTTCCAGCTAGTCCGGTTGAGACAAAGAGAGATTATCCTCTAGATATTCAGTCTTTACTCACCAAGAAGAGTAAAGTGTTTGCTGATTTACCTCCTGGACCACCTCCTGATCGAGGTTCAGAATATGTCATAGAGCTCAAAGAAGGAGCTAAGCTAGTTATCACAACTCCATATCGGTACCTCAAAAAGCAAAAGGATGAGATTGAAAAGAACATTAGGGAGCTCTTGGAGATGGGCTTCATTCGTCCAAGTAAGAGTCCCTTTGCTTCAGCAGTTGTTCTAATGAAGAAGAAGGATGGTACCATTCGTATGTGTGTTGATTATCGTGCTATGAATCAAAGCACCATCAAAAATTGATATCCCATTCCAAGGATAGATGAGCTCATTGATGAGCTACATGGAGCTAAGTTCTTTTCGAAGATAGACTTGAGGTCGGGCTACTATCAGATTCGAATGAGACGATCTGATGTGGAGAAGACAGCCTTCAGATGTCATTATGGCCACTTTGAGTTCCTAGTCATGCCATTTGGGTTGACTAATGCTCCTGCTACCTTCCAATCTTGCATGAACAGAGTCTTTCAAAAGCAGTTGAGGAAGTTTGTGCTGATATTTTTTGATGACATCTTGATTTTCAGCAAGACTTGGGAAGAACATCTCAAGCACTTGGAGGAAGTGCTTAACATCCTGGAATCAGAAAGCTTGTTTGCCAAAGAATCCAAATGTGAATTTGGAATGAAGGAGCTACTTTACCTTGGTCACATAATCAGTGCTGAAGGTGTGAAGGTTAATCCAGAAAAGATCAAGGCTATTGTCGATTGGCCACCTCCTAAGAACTTGACTCACTTGAAAGGGTTTTTGGGCCTTTGCGGATTTTACATAAGGTTCGTGAAAGATTACTCACAGAATGCTACTCCTCTTACTGACCTCACAAAAAAAGGAGCTTTTTGCTGGTCAGAAAAGGCTCAGAGTACTTTTGACAAGTTTAAGAAAATAATGAGTTCTTGTCATGTTCTTGCCATTTCGGATTTTTCCAAGCCCTTCGAGCTACAGTGTGATGCATCCGGTGAAGGTGTTGGGGCTGTTTTAATGCAAGATAAACATCCCATTGTGTTTGAGAGCAGAAAATTAAGAGGAGTTGAGAGGGCCTACTCAATCTATGATAAGGAAATGCTTGCAATCATGCATGCATTAGCCAAGTTCAGACAATACTTGGTGGGGAGCAAGTTTGTGGTCAAGACTGATCACAACAATCTCAAGCATTTCATGCATCAGAAAGATTTGAACGAGAGTGTAATGTTCCCTTTTTGATGGAAACACCTAAACCTGAATCTTCCATCCAAAATGTTTCTCAAAGAGACATTGGTAGCGTCAAGGATCAATTAGTTTAGTGATATTATCAAACAAGAAAGATCCTTCTATATAATTCATAAGTACAAAAGGGAGCTATTAACGTCTATCGAAAATCAAAGAGAAAACCATTATCAAACTAGAGTTATTATCACCTATAAAGCTCGATAATTGTTGCAAGCATTATTATCGTAACAATCATATAAACGCTTATATTCTACTTTTGATATGTAAATATCATAATTTCTACATGACTCAATATTTATATATTTATTTCTATAAGAATGCATCTATGCATATTCTATTTCGCTAACATTACCTAAGTAGTACATATTCTCCCTTATAACATTATTTATATATATTATTGATGTCATATTATTTATCATCCAATTTATCTATATCGATGGGTGCATAAATAATCAACCATCATCCCTTACCTGTTGGTGGCGTACATATCTAATCCCTCCGAATGTTACTTACTTTCCTTTAACTCTTTCCTTCATTTGATGTCCTTCCTTCCTTCCAAGCTTCAGCTAATTGACGCCTTTGATCACATTAGTTTTAATCTGTCAGATAACACTAATAAACTCGTCCTTACTAGAATGTTTAATCGGTCCACTCCAGGGCAATCTATTGTTCTCCCGCCATGGTGGTTCCGTCCAGAAATGGTGGCGTATGTCTCCCGTGATGGTGGCAGATGTATGGTGTGATGCCCTGTTTGACTCCCTGAAGTTATACGTCCGCTCCTCGACTCTCCTCTAACCTATAGAGTTCATAGTTTGAATCTTCGCTGCTGATGACTCTTATCTTGCTTACCACGGCTCCATGTTCATTTTACTATAATCGATGGTTGAATGGCCTGAGATGACGAAACAAGTCTCGATAACTATTCATCATTAATCCTTGCTTGCTGCTTCATCCAGTAGAAACTCGTAGCATCAGGGTCGTCGCTATATTCCTAAAAGTTCCGTGATATTGTTTCGCTCAATATCATGTTTTCCTGAGATACTTTCGTTGCTATGACCAATGGTATTCGACGGTGCCCTAAAGCAGTACATACATTCCAACCGATGACAACTCGTCCCTAAATGGGCGCTAATACATAAACTTTCGAAATCAAAGAACATCATAATCCTCTCTTCCTTCCCATGTCAGGGTCTTTATACTCTCCCGAAGATCAATGAAGAGTCACAGACGTCTAAGGGTAATGACCTTTCAAGATCACTTTAATTGGGGATTAACCATTAATCATGGCTTTCCATAACCGTAGGTGAATAAAGCCATAATAATATATTTGTATGATAAACGTTTATAATATTAATTTACTTTATCATAATATTATTATTAATTATAAATATTTAATAATTTCAAATTATAATAATAATAATTATTTGTTCAGCTATAATTATATATTCATTTTTTTTTAGTATTATTTGTATAATTATAATTATCCAATAATAATATTATTTTATATTCATTTTGTATACTTTAATATTTATTATATCATAAAAACATTTGTAATGATTTTACAATTGTAATATTGTCTTGGACAATTACAATTTTGTGATATCACAAGATTAATTAATTATTTTAATTATGCATCTAACGACACAAAAAATTGGGGACATGACAGTCCACCCTACCCAAGATTGCTTGTCCTCAAGCAATCACAATTCCAAACACCTTTTACTTTAATAGACACACCTAATACATATAAGGCATGAAATACATGAACACATTATTCCAAGCATAGGATAAGACACAAATCAAATACATATTCGGTCATACACTTGTACAATGAAAGAATCATACATGTTCAGCGCATTTGCATAGAACTCATACACTTTAGACATAGAGAAGATGTTTTAAACATTTAGCAATCAACGACATGCAATAGGTACACATGTAAGCACTTATGTTGGAAAAAACATCATACACGGAACAAATTATCATACGTGAAGTAGTCACAAGGTGTGCACATAGGATATTGTAAGTCACAATCACAACAGTAATGAAGCTAGTAGCAAGAGAAACATTGAAAGGAACACAAACTATACAACAGACACAAATGTGATACATATAAGTAAGGCATGTTAATTTACTCGAGGAATGCAAATACACTCGGAAAATGTATATAGGTTGAATTAAAAAGCATATACTCAAGAAGTAGAATATGCATAACATAAATATTCACATGTAGAAAACATATTAAAGCACTTTAGGCATAAAGCAAAAATGTAAGACATGCGGCACATCTATAAGATATGAATCATATATTTGAATATATGTAGGCAGTAAAGCATGCAATATAGGCATGGAGTATACACCAACTTGGGACGTAGACTCGAATACATAAGGCATGAGGTATTTCTGGAGTATACACTTAAATATATAAAGCATGAGGTATGCTTGTCAATTGCAAGTATGCATAAGAATGGAGTAGACATGCTGAAAACACACCAATCATGAAAGACACATCAGGAAGTTATCCACAAAGCAGTTATGTTGAATATATTAGCCATAAATGTATACAAGATACAAGGCATAGGGCAACATGAATACATCTCTTGTATAGAGCACATCACAGACTACACATGTAGTATACAAATACACAAATTACACTTATAATTACATGGAGTAAGACGCTCAATATGAGACAAATTCATATAGAAGCAACAAGCAATAAATTACGCACAAGGCATATAAACCATGTAATTATACGTAGAGCACATAAACTCAATCAAGGTATGCAATGCATAAATACTCATAAGGCAGGAAGCAATATAGATGCACTCAACAGATACAAACAATTTCATACAGGCATGAATTACGCAGACACAAGCATACACTTAAGAATGGAGTAGTCACATATACATCAGTCATGAAGTGAACAAGTAAGATGCTAACACCCTAAGTTTGGTAAAACATGAGTGCATGAAGTCATAAGGTAAGTATATGTAAAGTATACACTTGAATTCAAAGTCACAAAGCATACAAGTACCAAGTCAAAGGGCATACACTCGAATACAAATACATCTCAAATTCAAATACAAGTATGCACTCAAATATCAATACAAAGTTAGAGTATACACCCAAAATACAAATTCAATCACGAGTCATAAAGTATACACTCAAATAAACACAATCGATGAGTATACACTCAAATACAATCACAAGTTATAGGGTGTACAATCAATTACAAATACACTTGAATGAATTATGCTGTCTGACAATCGAGAAGGTAGATTCGGTGTATCCCATACTACACCGAAATTCAATACCCTTTAGGATGTTTAAGAAATGGCCTATGAAATTCAATATTCCATAAAAATTAAGAATAGTAATCGAAGTAAACATTAATTTAATTGTAATAAAGCAACATTAAAACATTCCTTTATCCCTTTTATTATGGCAGACATGTAATTTTATATACCAATTATTACTTGTTTGAGTAGATTAACACATTTGTAGAACACTCCAAATTACTGCTCCTTTGCTCCAACATTCATAGGTGAAGAGGAAGTGAATACACATGAGAATGCCCTTAGTGATAACCTTCTCAGCCCGAGAGCGGTCTACAACGCCTGCTGTAACGACCCTCTCGGCCCCCAGTGACAGACCGCAGCCTGCCTACAGAGGGTGGCCTACCTTGAAGGTATCCTAGTCTCTGCATTCCTCAATGCATATTCAATTCCCTACCCTTATGACTGAAAGAGAAAGTCCACAATTTGATAGTGTATATTATAGTGTCAACTCTAATCTATTCCTTAGTTAAGATTACCCAAAAATAGCTACAGTCACGTTTTAAGTAGAATGCGATATTGATTCCTTATTACTCATATTACATGCATTTTATACTTTCATTAATACACCGTGCAAAGTGATCACTGTATTCTTATTATACTATGCTCTGTCACATTTAATCACAATAACAAGAAATGTGCAAACCTGATACTTAAGTTCGGTAGTGCCTGTACATACCTGTCTGGGCCGTTCACACATTAGCCATCTTTCTGTGACTAAGATAGGATGCACCCATAGCAGGAGAAAAGGCGATAATCCTTATGTTATCTTTCTTCTTCATCCATTCTCATCGTTTCCCAACTATGTTGGAGGATCCTTCAGATCAAACATGTGGTAGTTTAGAGGAGAGGAATCCATAGGAGGCCCGTAGATACTCACACTAAGCCCAAGAGCGGATATCACCCCCTTGGCTCCCGATGGCATGACCCTCAGTCATCCGATCTGGGGAGTGGCATACCTAGTGGAGAACTAGTATCTACTCAACCTAAGATTTCCTTCCCTTCACTTTCTACATGCTTGTTTGATGATACAAAAATTTGATGAAAATATGAAATACACTTCATGTGAGAGACATTATGATAGAATATATAATAATATAGTTAGATATCCAAAACATATTAGTAATTATATAAGGTATTAAGAAATAGTAGCACGTATAACTTTATTATTCCAAAATGACCTCAATAGAAATGAGTGACATCAACTAGAATAAATATTATTATATATGAATTCTTATTCTACCGCATTATCATTTAATTACAAGATCTATTTACTAAAAATTAATATCTAAATTCATGATGTATTTTCTTTTATACTTACCTGCAAATTCCTCTTGCCTTCCATGGTTGTTTTATGGGGTTACTACACACAATTCTTATGATGGAATGGATCATCTTGATCTCATTAGTTGTCCAATTCAAAATAACATATCTATTTATACACATATATATAGCTTGATACTTATTTTACACTTACATATGGTAGCTATGATAAAAATAGCGAACAAGTGATTACATTTAGCGGTTATTGGGCATACCTGATTTGCATAAATTGGAATGTGTTTCCATATGTTCATAGAGTATACCTTTGCCTTTGGGTAAGTTTGCAAATGCTATTTTCACAGGGTGGCAGGAAAGTTGCTCTGATACCACTTGTAATGTTCCCTTTTTGATGGAAACACCTAAACCTGAATCTTCCATCCAAAATGTTTCTCAAAGAGACATTGGTAGCGTCAAGGATCAATTAGTTTAGTGATATTATCAAACAAGAAAGATCCTTCTATATAATTCATAAGTACAAAAGGGAGCTATTAACGTCTATCGAAAATCAAAGAGAAAACCATTATCAAACTAGAGTTATTATCACCTATAAAGCTCGATAATTGCTGCAAGCATTATTATCGTAACAATCATATAAACGCTTATATTCTACTTTTGATATGTAAATATCATAATTTCTACATGACTCAATATTTATATATTTATTTCTATAAGAATGCATCTATGCATATTCTATTTCGCTAACATTACCTAAGTAGTACATATTCTCCCTTATATCATTATTCATATATATTATTGATGTCATATTATTTATCATCCAATTTATCTATATCGAAGGGTGCATAAATAAACAACCATCATCCCTTACCTGTTGGTGGCGTACATATCTAATCCCTCCGAATGTTACTTACTTTCCTTTAACTCTTTCCTTCATTCGATGTCCTTCCTTCCTTCCAAGCTTCAGCTAATTGACGCCTTTGATCACATTAGTTTTAATCTGTCAGATAACACTAATAAACTCGTCCTTACTAGAATGTTTAATCGGTCCACTCCAGGGCAATCTATTGTTCTCCCGCCATGGTGGTTCCGTCCAGAAATGGTGGCGTATGTCTCCCGTGATGGTGGTTCTGTCCAGAAGTGGTGGCGTATGTCTCCCGTGGTGGTGGCGGATGTATGGTGTGATGCCCTGTTTGACTCCCTGAAGTTATATGTCCGCTCCTCGACTCTCCTCTAACCTATAGAGTTCATAGTTTGAATCTTCGCTGCTGATGACTCTTATCTTGCTTACCACGGCTCCATGTTCATTTTACTATAATCGATGGTTGAATGGCCTATCTGAGATGACGAAACAAGTCCCGATAACTATTCATCATTAATCCTTGCTTGCTGCTTCATCCAGTAGAAACTCGTAGCATCAGGGTCGTCGCTATATTCCTAAAAGTTCCGTGATATTGTTTCGCTCAATATCATGTTTTCCTGAGATACTTTCGTTGCTATGACCAATGGTATTCGACGGTGCCCTAAAGCAGTACATACATTCCAACCGATGACAACTCGTCCCTAAATGGGCGCTAATACATAAACTTTCGAAATCAAAGAACATCATAATCTTCTCTTCCTTCCCATGTCAGGGTCTTTATACTCTCCCGAAGATCAATGAAGAGTCATAGACGTCTAAGGGCAATGACCTTTCAAGATCACTTTAATTGGGGATTAACCATTAATCATGGCTTTCCATAACCTTAGGTGAATAAAGCCATAATAATATATTTGTATGATAAACGTTTATAATATTAATTTACTTTATCATAATATTATTATTAATTATAAATATTTAATAATTTCAAATTATAATAATAATAATTATTTGTTCAGCTATAATTATATATTCATTTTTTTTAGTATTATTTGTATAATTATAATTATCCAATAATAATATTATTTTATATTCATTTTGTATACTTTAATATTTATTATATCATAAAAACATTTGTAATGATTTTACAATTGTAATATTGTCTTGGACAATTACAATTTTGTGATATCACAAGATTAATTAATTATTTTAATTATGCATCTAACGACACAAAAAATTGGGGACATGACTAGCCTCAATTTTGATTCTTAAACTTTTTCGGGAAAACCCCCAAAAGCAAGTTTTCTGATTCTGGAAAATTTGTCGAGATGGGTTTCTCTGGAAAATTATGTTGAATCTACCCAGTTGATCTGATCTGATGTAGCCTGCCACCTTTTTGAAATGTGCAAGAAAACCTAAGACCAGAATAGAGGAAGTAGACAGAAGATGGATTGGAAGTTTTTATCTGACTCCCTGAGAAAATCTGTCTTTGAGTCCAACCTCAGATTAGCAATCTTCTTCTGCTTCAGATCTGCAAGAAATATCGAAGAACAGATGAAAACCTTGGCCAGATCTGTAAATGGCGTCCTTCAGAGCTCATGGCTGTTCTTGATCATCAACCTGCAATGAAATAATGAAATGGGATGCCTATACCTCGATTACATAGACTCAATCCTTAGATCCATAAGTTTGGGACCTAACTCATGATCAAAATTGATTTTGGCTTGATCTAAAGTTCAAAAAAGGTGATTTCCACTTATCGTGGAGTGTTTTAGCCAAGTTTTGCTCAAAATATCTTGACTTTAGTCAACAACTTGACCTTTGACTTCTTCAAGGTGTCCCTTTTGATTTTTTGCAAGTTTTTTTTATTTTCTCTCTTGAGCAACCTCAGTTTGATCCTGAATCTGGCTTGATCTATTGATCCTGAGATGATGCTGACACATTCACTGCGGAGCTGGATCCAAACCGAAGAGAAGTGCCTGGGAGACATGATGATGAAAAGCTGAGATTAAGGCTTCAAAAGAATGGGCGCCTTTCCCAAGAAAAGGTGCTTTTGCTAATGCCTTGGTGATTTTTCAATCTTCATTCTTCAGCTTTTTTAAATGACCTCTCGTGCTTTGATCTGGATTTCTCGTCGATCACAGAGTCAGATGATTTCGCTTGATGTCTTATCAGGTACCCAACTCTGTTCTGTCAAAAATGACTGACTTCAGAAAACTTAGATCTCAATTTAGGGTTCCTTTATTCAAGGGCGCCCCTCCTTGAAAAGGGCGCTTTTGTCTTTTGGCTTGATTATTTCCATCTAAAAAGTTGCTTACTTTGATCCAGATTATCCGTTGACTGCTCTTACAGATGTTGATGCTTGCAGTTGCGTTTCCGAGATCTACTTGGGCTGAGAAAGTTATCCTAGGAAGCCTTTGTCATTGGTCAGCATCTGGAAGTCCAAAAGAAAGGACGCCTTTCTTTTGGAAAGGCTCTTTTTCTTATAACTTCGTCGTCAACTGTGGTTTCCTGATATTTCCTCAACTGCCTCTTTTTGCTTTGTCAACAACTGCTTATGATCGACTCATCACCTGATCTAGATGTTTGTTTCGTTGTCGAGCCAACAAGCAAACGCCAAGGATGATTGCCTTGGATGATCTAACAGATTGCATTTGACCCTTAAAGATCATGGGCGCCCCTGCTTGAAAAAGGCTCTTTTCAGCACGTGAACTTGTTTCTCCTTCATAACATTTCCAGATTTAGTCAAATCTCGACCTTTTTCAATTTTAGAAAACTCCTCCGTCGAAGATCACCATTTCTTCATGTCTCACGTTCATCGTGTATGGATGTTTGGGAAAATGACTAAGGCATTTGACTGCATAGCCTCCTCTTGGCAGCAAGGCGTGCATTCTCCAGACTTAGTCAATTTTCAGCATTTTTCATTTTTGAAAATCCCAGACTTAGTCAATTTTCAGCATTTTTCATTTTTGAAAATCCCCTTCATCAAACAGCATCATTTTAGACCTTTTCCGCCATAGTTGCGTCGTTGAAGCTTTCAAAGGTTAGCTTTTAGCACCTGGTACTGGCCAATCTGCCATTAATGGCTGCGGAGCTCCTAACTTTGTTCCTGAAAAATAGAAATAGACCCACCAGAGTAAAACTTATCTTTTGATGATTCTGACTTGACCAATGTGATCGTGAAGCCTTTTAACCCTATCAAAATCATTTTCAATCATTTCTGGGAAGGACCTATTTTTGGGGGTTTTCCCTGAAAATAGGGGCAAAAACCCTAATTTTCAAATTTTCAGAATTTTGCACATGTGTTCCTTGACAGAAACCCACCAAGATTCTATGATTGGTTTGACCTAAAACTGACTTAACATGGCATTTTAACAAGGTTTAGCTCAATTTATACAGAATGCCAAAAAAATTATTTTGGGTACAACAGCGTTCCAAGCAACTTCATGAATTTACTATTTTTAGTAAATTCTATTTTTGGTAGTGGACAGGTTGGGATCAGTTCAGTTGGTCTTCTTCTTCAATTGGTTCAGCTGGCACTTCAGTTTTTGGCCTTTGGGTGCATTTTCCTTGGAGAGATAAGTATTTTCACATTATAATATTATATTTTAATATTATAACACCCCTTTGCCTAGCATTACAACTTTATGTTGTTTTTAAAAAGGGGACCTAAAGGGTCAAGGCGTCATTGAGAGATAAATTATATTTTAAAGTCAAATTATGGGGTTAAGTGATTTGGATACCTTCTTGAGGAGAGATGGATTTTTTATAAAAAGTGAAATATTTTATTAAAAGAAAAAAGGACGCCACTTTTTGGAGGGAATATGTTTGAATTCAAAATTAGGGTTTGGGCACCCTTCTTGAAGGTTCTAGAAGGCTCTTCTCACATCTATTTATTCTGGCCTCTGCTCTTCATTTGGGATCTTTTGTCTATCATACCGTTATGCTGCTGGAATATCTTCAGGCAAGCTTCGAGGAAAGCATACCTCATAGCACATGGCTCATCTTCTTGCTTGCAATACAGCAACTAGTTGAGAGTTGATTGTAAATGAGTGAATTTTGTTGTGAGACTTTGCATTGTAGTAGTTCCCTTGCTTTTTTAAATCAGTTTTAGGCATGTTAGTGAAGTTTTCTGTGTTGCTGGTTCATGTAGCTGATCGTGAGTTTTCTTCATATATTCCAAAATAAAATAATTTCATTGTGGGTATTGTTTCTTTGTGTCTCATTGATAGTGGCGCCCCTTTTTGCAAACTTGCAGATTTTATTAACAAGCTTTGGATTTTATAACAGAAAATCGCCCACCTTGAAGGGCCGTACCACTTGGGTCTCATGGGAATTTGTGCATTAAAAATGGGAGCTAGTTTTGGATGGTTTTAGGGTCTTGTCTTGGGCGCTATCATCAAAGAAGAGCTTTCCATTCATTTCCATATGTTCTAGGTGAGTATATAATGATTTGTGAGCATTTTAGAGTAATCTAGGCTTTCTGAGTGTCATATTCTAGTCGCTGGTCTGATATATCAGAATTAAGAAAGTTGTCTTTTGGGCTAGGATTGAGTCTTGGGAGTCACATTGGGTAATTGGGAGATATACTATATAGTTGCAGCATTGAAGAACTTAAATCACGAGCTTTAACTAGAACATTCTATCATATTGTAAGCTGTTAGTAGTACTATCAGCACTTCTCCTCTTTATCTCTCTTTTATCTATTGTACTTCCCACTGAATAAGTGGAAGAGGCTGGCTTGCCGCTGTTTACTTTCAGTTATTTAGTTTAGGGACCCTTTGACCATATGCTCGCCATCACTCGGCGCCATTCTTGGTTAGGGTTACTTTTGTTCATCATGCATTGATCCTCTAACCATATGCTCGTCTGCACAGGCGCATTCTTGGTTAGAGTTCTGTTTAGTTTGCATTTGCATTAGATCCTCTGACCAATGCTCACACCTTGCCCACATCGGGATCCTGGTGTACATTCTGGTTAGAGTTACCTTCCGCATCGTTTTGGTTTAGAGCTAACCTTAACGGGTGCGTGTTCATTGTAAGTGCATTATAAAAGAAAAAAAAAAAAATTGTTTCGGATCTTTACACCTCCTATGGCACCTAAAAATGATTTCTACCAAGCATTGGGAAAGATTACTATGGAGCATTTTGATGGTACTAATAAGTGTATAGCCAGATCATGGGTGCAGAAGTTAGATAACTACCTCTCTCTCAGACCCATGCCGGAAGAAGATGCTATCAAATTTGCTACTTTGCATTTGGATGGGATAGCTCATGAATGGTGGACTCATGGTTTGGTCACTCTTGGCCATAACCTCATTCGCACATATGGTGAGTTTACCAATAAGTTGATTAAAAGATTTGATACCAAAGATCCAGAATTGAGATTCAGAGAATTGGCACAATTGAAACAGCAAGGATCATTAGAAAACTGTGGCTGATTTTCAGAGGTTATCAGTAATAGTGCCTAACATTACTGAAAGAAGACTTGTGGTTCTTTTTGCTAAAGGTTTAATAGAGCCTTTGAAGGGTTGGGTCAAAGCTTTTGATCCACCAACGTTAGATGAAACTATCAAGAAAGCTAGGAGCACAGAGTTGGCAGCCCCAAGGCCTAAGTTTCATTCAAAACCATTCAGCCATAAGAAAGATAAAAAACATTCTTCAAATCGGCCCAAGAAGTTTCCACCAAGATTGTCAGAAGAGCTCAAAGAATAGCTTACAAAAGATGGAGTTTGTTACACTTGCCGTGAACCTTGGGTTAAGGGTCACCGTTGCTATGGAAGAGGCAAAGCAATTCGAATGGAGGGCTATTTTGATTATGGATCAGAATCTGATTCGTCTGATCAGCATTACGAATCAGCAGGTAGTGAAGGTGAAGAAGATCCAGAAGAGAAGTCCAAAGAGGTGGGAGATGGTAGTGCTTTTGCACAACTATCAAGTTTTCAAAAAAATGAGTCCTTTCGGGTTCATGGAGTTGTGAATTCACAGAGGATTGTTGCCCTAATTGACATTGGAGCAACTCATAATTTTATTGATGAAGGATTAGTTGCCAAGAAGGGTTTGAAGATTGAGGAATTTGATGGTTTCAAGGTAATGGTTGCAGATGGGTTTACTATGTCTTGCACGAGGAAGATTCCTAACTGTTGTGACCTTTTCACACATCGCCTCATTCAAAATAGGGACCCCCTAAATTTTTTCTCCATTCGGGTCTTTTGGCTTTGCCTTTTTGTTTGTCTCTCTCGGTTTGTTCCTTCCATTTGCTAGTGTACTTACCATTTGACCTAGATTTGAATTATGACTAAGTCTGAAGGGTTTTTCAATGAATTAGGGTTTATAATTTTTAGGCTACTTGTAGGTCAAGTCGATTAGATAATCAACTTCTGAACTTAGCACTAC
This sequence comes from Sequoia sempervirens, assembly GCA_007258455.2. Lineage (NCBI taxonomy): Eukaryota > Viridiplantae > Streptophyta > Pinopsida > Cupressales > Cupressaceae > Sequoia > Sequoia sempervirens. The sequence goes on from VDFB02105785.1 coordinate 560,082,491, forward strand.
TGTTAGAATACTTTTGGCAAGATCCCTCTGAATTTTCACTGAATTCTGCCAACTTTCTATTTTTAGTAAGTGTCAATCTAGGGTTTGTTTTCTCCAGATTTTCACATTCTGACAACTTCAAAATTTGAGCAGAAATGGATGACTTGCTATTTTTAGCAGTTCTGCCTTCGGAGGTAATTTCCAGGGTTTATATGTTGAATTTTCAAATGCATGTCCGGAGATTCTTTCTAGGTTTTTTGAGACCTTCGTAGTGATATGACATGCAAAGCAGGACGACGACTTTCAGCTCAGCGCTCAGCCTTCGGAGGCCAATATTAGGGTTTGCATGTAGATTTTCTCAGCGCATGTCGGCATATTCCTTCTGGGTTTTCCAGGAGCTTCGCAACGATGTAACATACAAGCAGAACTGGTCACTTTTCAGAAACTTACTATTTTTAGCTAGTGCTTGCATGTTGATGATTTTTCTGGGTTTTTCAAGATTTTCAAGATTTTTCGGGCAGTGTGACATGCAAAATCATCTGACAGCCAGTTGGTCACTTTTCAACTACTTTCTATTTTAGCAGGTACGCTCCAACAATTCCCCGCACTTCAGAATTGCAAATGCAGTAACATGCAGCAGAAACGAGGTCAAATGGAGCTCATTTGAAGAACATGCAAGAAAATTAGGGTTTCGAGCTTGAGGACTAAAAATGAGGAATCAGACGTCAAAATACCCCAAAATTGAACTATGCACCATGATCAGTATCCTTTAGGGAGTCTACTGGCCAAACTTGAAGACAATCGGAGCACTTGTTGATGTGTTTTTCATGACCGCACCAACGCAGAATAAAGTCGCCAATGGCTTCCCTATTCTCTCTTGATCAAAGTATTCCGCATGCTAAGATTGCCAAAAATTTCGTGCGTTCAACTCCAAGGTTCTTTCAGTGCGGATAGGCTCAGTTGGCTCGATGTGATTTGCTGGTATTTCATGGGGACTTACGGAATTGTTCGGCAGCGGAGAAAGGAATTCAAATGTTCGAAAGATCTGTCTATGGAGTTCGGGTTACCTATTCTAACCAGAAAGTACTGAATTGAAACGGGGTAGGGTTAAGAGAGTCTAAATCTATTCTAAAGCGTGGGATATGGAGCTCAACTTTAGCAAACCTCAAACCGGACTTCGCTTTGCCTCGCATCGGACAGCTTCCACGCAGTCAGTGCAATCTTCAGAGGAGTGGTTCAAGGTGTTCAAATCACAACTTAGCATGAAAATACCATCACAAAGACGCATACCATCATTCAAAATGTGATTGAAGTTAAGTACATGATATTCCAGTTGACCACACAAGGCACATTCACCACCAGCAAATACACTAGTGTTATGGATAGACGAAGTTGCTTAGATCAAACACCACATTCCACAACTAACCTCTACTTGCATAGAATGAAAATTATACTACTCTGAACTACCATTTGAATCCGAAGGACGAAGAAACCTTGCTAGCTACTCACAACAAAGACGAAATTCACCATCAATGAAAAAACTCTTTTATTGAGAGAGTGTTCACAACAATTTCTTACAAAGTTTTCAAAGGGAAAACTTTCCCTCTTCTTCAAACTACACTATCAATCTATACTAAGCTACTTCTAAGTTGTCCCTCTACTCTATGTCTATTCTAATCTTCTCTACTGTCTATTGAGTTACAAATGAGGGGGACTCCCCCTTTATATAGCTAGCCAAGTCCCAAAAGACGGCTAGGGTTACAATCGGTTGGATGGCCCAGATCGTGCCACCTCAACCCTAAACATGATTTGCCCTAAAAACTGCCACAAAAGAGAGTGGGGTAATAAATGCGCCATAATGTCCACCATCATCCTTCTAGAAGATTCCACTCATAGACGCGTTCACACTATTCATGATCTTCTTTCTTGGCGTTGTTCTTTGGCTTCTTCCACTTGAGGGTCTTCATCTTTGTCACTTGAGTTAACACTTAGCCAATTTCTTGTAACCTTTTCTTCGAGGTTGAAATATCATCTTGGATCACTTGCTTCATCACTTCAAGTCATCGTGCTCTGGCTTCAACATTTCTCCTGCAAAACAAGCAAGGAGAAGAGAATTAGAACATTTCATAATGTAAACTTAATCCACTTACCAGGGTTTTCACGTTCATCGCCTCCAGTAGCCAACCTCTGCTTTCTTCATGATCCTTCATGCCTTAGCCAAATTTTCAATCCATCCTCTTCAAGGCCGCATCATCTTCAACTGCATCTTCAAGAAATTCATTTCACCTGTTGGAGCTCTGGCTCAAGAAAACTATCTTCTCGAAGGATTTAAGCAAATTCACCTAGGTAGTTCCTTTCAAATTCATCGTCTGGAGGATTTTACCTGGAGAACACATTTTCTTCACACTTGCCTTGGAAATTTTTTTAAAAAATTTCCC